>CAUZXS010004962.1:25000-164124 GCA_963585895.1 Sepioteuthis lessoniana
TTTTTTTTTTCATATTCTATATAAATATGTGAAAGAGGCATTCATGGTAGAACAGTTATTGTGGTTGGAAATGGACACAGCAACCTAAATTCAAATCCTGAAAGTTAGTTAAGGAAGAATGAAACTATAGGATTAAATCTAATGATCATTTGCTGGTGAGCTTCTGTAGCCTGTCAGGTTCTGCAGGAGAAGGAATGGGTGTTTGTATCTTAGTCTTTATTTTTAATCTTGTCACAAAATGTAAGAACAACTTGAACAATGCAATAAAAAGATATAAAAATAATATTAGAAATTAGTCAAAAATGAATAAATAAGTTAAAAAGTTTTGTTACCTTCAAACTCTATGGTTCCCAACCATATTTTAAAGCATACTTTTAGCCAACCCATTTTTGAGAAAAAAAGAAAAAGAATATATATATATATATATATATATATATATATATATATATATATATATATATATATATATATGTGTGTGTGTGTGTGCATGTTCTCATGATTTTTTATAAAGAGTAGATTTTTTCTAAACCAAAGATAACAGGATTTATTATTTACAGAAGAATATTACTCAACCAAAATTGATATTGTTAGGTATTATTTACTTTTGAGACAAAATGGATATTAAAAGGCATTATTTACATAAATATCTATTTTATAAATAATACCTAATTATGTCATTTTGGCTTGTGTAAATTTCCATTATAAATGATAAAATTCTGGTATCTTTGATTTATAAGAAAATTAACTTTTAAAAGAATTAATTGGTGTGTACTTATTTATGATGAATTATATATATATATATATATATATATATAAAAATTTGAGAAGTATCAATGAAAAACAAAAAGAGGAATGCATACATTTCAGCACTTTTTGAAAATCTTTGATATAGAAATTAGCAGAATGTACCCCAGGTTGGGAACCTTAGTTCTAATCAGTTCAAAAATTTCAAAATGGTGGGATTAAGAAGAGGAGTAGGAGGAGGAGTTAAGTTTCATGGCCAATCATTAACCACCAAGCAAGTAGGGTTAAAATAAATGCAAGCATTCTAGGCACAGGGAAGGATGGGTAAGAAGAGTGGAGCAAATAAAAAGCAGCATAGACAATAAGGTACAATGAGAGACACACTACCTTTGGAAAGCCTGCGTGGGAAAATACAACACATACCTACAGGAGAGAGAAACCATATGATGAGGTACATAGCACCATGCAAAATTGAATGAGCAGTGTGTACATGAAAATGTCATTAGGATTGTGTATGTGAGTGTGAAAAGTGAGGCATAAGTATACAAGAAAATGTCAATAAAATTGACACCCACACACACACATATATTGTATCAATTAAATGGGTGTTCATATCTTATAATTTAACCTTATGATTAAGATACAATAATCAGGCAGTAGGTTGTGAGATAAAAATATATGAATTACAAAAATAACATTGTCTATTACATCTGGGTGTATATGTATATATAATAAGCATAATGTGTATACATTAATATATCTGTTTATGAATTTAGGTGTAGGGGATTAACATTTTAACCATAAATAGAGTGCACTCATACTACACTTGGATCCTAGGTAAAGGTACCATTCAATATGGAAATAACCCCATCCTTTTTTATGGGAATTATGTTAGTTATTAATGAATAGTGAGGTAAAAATAAATCTGTTTGGTGCCTATAACACACACACACACACACACACACACACACACACACACTGATATATTTTTTACTATATTATCCTTTTGGTTTCTACTACTAAAAGTCTTTGTTTCAAAAGTTAATTTTGTTAGATTCAGTATTCATATGAAGTTCGCAATGTTCAGGAACTTATCATAAATATTTTTGACCTTACATGTTTTTGATATTGTAATTATGATTGCATTATTAGTTACTTTCTATAAAAGTTAATGAATGTTAGCATGAATGGAGTTTGAACTTTCTTTAGCACTTTAGTAATAGTCCATGTCAGTTGGAAGGAGTTTCCTTGGTGTCATGGCTAATGAGCTTGATCTGACATCATAGCAAGTTTGAACAGTAGTCACTCTATTATGTTTACTTTTGGACTGAAACCATTAGGAAAAGTATGAACCCACTTATCCCCACTGCTACTGTTCTACTAAAATAGTGTTGGCATTAAATAACCAATGAAGGTTGATATGCCATTAAACAAAGTATCCAAACCAAATGAAGTTGACGTTAGGTGGGAAAATCAGTCAATAAAATCTAATGAATGTTAGAGCAACTAGGGTTTGAACTCACTCACTATATAAACTAATATGTATTTATTTATCATTATATAATAGCTCTATCACAGATATTGAGCACTCTCCAAAATATACCACATTTGGTCTGCCACAAACCCACCCAGTGAGATAGTGATAGCCATACACTATTATGATATATATATATATATATATATATATATATATATATATATTGATTATACCAGTTTGAGTAAAGACCACAGAATTTTCCTATATTCCAAAGATATATCTGATTTTAATCTATTAGATGAATGCTTATGATATTAACTGATTAATTTGAAGGTAAATGGATATGATTGAAAGCTCTCTGGAGCAGAACCAAAAGCAACTTCTCTCTCAATGTAGGCAGCCTTTTATGAAGTAAAACTATATAAATGTATATAAGAATACTTTATGTACAAGATAGCTTATAGTCGTATATATAAATATATATATATATATCTTTTAAAATATAATTGAATAAATATCTATGTTTTTAATGGATAAATTGAGAAGCATTGAAAAATATTTGAATATTCAAATTATAATAAAATTGGGGTTTTTAAGTTTTTGAAACATGACTTCAAAACATATACTATATTTTATTGGTTTATTATTCAGGTCTAATACTGAATATTATAATGGGATTACAACTAGATTATATTTTATTTGGTTAAATGTTTTTAAGAAATTTTTTTCTTTTTTTTTTATGAATGAACTTTGTTCGCCACCTGATGATACAATTCAAACTAATGAATTGTAGAAATAAACTTATAATGGCTTAATATCCATTTAGTTTTACTTTATATAAATGATTGTGTGTGTGTGTGTGTGTGTGTGTGTGTGTGTGTGTGTGTGTATAAGTTAAGTTAATCCTATTAGGTTGCGAATGAATTATCAGTCTATCAAATTTTCAAAAAGTTGAAACTGGTGAAACTTAATTGTGAAAAAGTGATGTAGATAGAGAAGATAGTCTCCTGAGAGCTAGATGTGAAATGATTTGTGATGAAGCAGTACCCTAATAATTAAATTCATGTACATAAGTAAGTCTATTGTTTAATGATCAAAAAGATCACTGATTTTAAGTAAAAGTGGCTAATTTTTTATATAATTTACCTCCTTGGAACAGCATTTAATTCAGCAGTATTTATGAGTTGTATTGATCAAACAATATACAGTGAAAAAATTTATTCAAAATTCAATTAAGAACTATATATCAAGTTATGGAATTATTGATCCATAATATAAACAAATATAATTGATAGGATTATATGTATGTAAACATGTGGGTGCATGTGCATGTTCATGTCAAATATATATATTGTTGATTTGGGTCAGCAGTCCTTTGAGGCATGTTTCATTAAAGATCACTGATAAAGAGTATCTTATAAGTTGTTTTTATTTATTCAGTTTTCTTTATTTATCTACAAGTAAAATTGTTTATTGAAAGAGATTTTTGTAAATCAATTAGCAATTTTTTTGGTCAACTTCTGTATATAGTTTGTCTCAAAAAGGTCTTACTCTGTGTATACATGAAAAAACTATTGGATTGAATCAAATAAATTCCATTTTTTAAAAGCAAATTATAATCACACATTTCAAACTTCCAATTTTTTAAATGCAACAGGAAATTTCTTTGTTAAAGAGTGCTTTCATCAGTCATTCTTATTTCAATAGTGAAAGATTTCACATCCAAATTTAATCTATGATCTCACACCCCTATAAATTGAGAAATTGAAAATGCAATATTTAACATGTAATGTTGTCAGAGTTTAAGAATAACAAAAATGCAACAGAAACAGCTGAGAAAATTTGTTTCTGATGAAGATGTCATTATTGACTGCCAAGTCTGAAACTGGTTTTCGAAGTTTCATTCTGATGATGCATCATTGTTAGATGAACCCTGTCAGTATGCTCATCAGACCTTGATCAAAATACTTTAAGAGAATTGGTAGAATGCAATCAGTGCAAAAGTATTTAAGAATTAGCACATGACCTCAACATATCCCCTTCCACAATCTGCTACCACTTGAAAAAGATTGGAAAAATGTGAATGAAAATCACAGAAAATACCCCTCACTCATCAACTGGAGGAATGTTGTACTTCTCCTTGATAATGCAAGGCCATGTTTAGCAAAAATCCCTCAGGAAAAAACATTGGATATAAGCTGGTTTGTTCTACCCATCTACCATATATTCAACAAACCTTAAACCAAGTAATTTTCATCTTTTTCATTCCCTACAAAATGCTCTGAATGACAAAATATGTTCTCAAGACCAAGTGAAAATGTTTGTGGAAAACTTCTTGAGCTTGGAGCCAGCAAAATTTCACTTGAGAGGAATCAACAAACTACCTAATAAATGGCAAGAGGTGATTCAAAATAATGGTGAATATACTATTGATTGAAATTAATTCATTGTTAAATTATTCAAGAAAAAATCATATTTTACTAAAATATGTGTGTGTATGCATGCATGCATATATATATTCTTTAGAAAAAACAAAATTTTTTTACTGGCTCATTGGCCTAGTGGGTAGTGGGTCCAGAAGACCTGGGTTCAATCCCAGGTCGTGTCATACCAAAGACTTTAAAAATGGTACTTGATACCTCTTTGCTTAACTCTCAGTGATATAAGTTATGTATCAAGGGTAAAGTGGAGCAATCCAGGGAAAGGAGGAGTACCCTCCCCTACACCTCGGTGTAGAAGCTATTGAAAAGGGAACCTTCTGGTCACCCTCAACTACGGTTGCCAACTTTACTTTACTTTACCATAAATCCTATTTATGAGAACAAAGTTCTCCATAGTAGATTTTAGATAAAAAATCTTCTGAACAACATTATGAGAAAGATGAATTAATATCAAATATTCTTTACAATAATCAAATAATTTTACATTGTTTGGTACCTTATGTTAATTTTTTAACTTAAAAAGGGGTAAAAAGTGATCTCTAAGATTACATTTGGATTTAACAGATTTTCAGCATTAATGGATATCTCTTCTTCACATTATTACATCAAAATGAGGGTTACTATATATATATATATATTTGCACATACAATCCAATTATACATTATAACACAATGCTCATATGTACCAACAACATATATAGATATAGAGATACATATAATTCAAAATAAAAAATAAAGAAAAAATTAAAGCAATATGCATTAAAACAAAACAAGTTTGCAAAGCAACAAATCTTTAAATAGACAAGATCAGAACAGACCATCTTATTCAATTTTATATTTTAATTGGGACTCCTTAGCGACAAATAAGCAACAGTAGTTGTTCATTATGAGGTGTACTTATAATTTCCAACTTGTTAATGATCCTAACAAAAACAGTTCATTGAGAGTATGTTTTGCTAGTCATATAAAGCCAGTTAAGTAATTTTGAGGAACAACATCTCTCTTGAGATTTTACCATTGAGCATTCACGCAGATGTAATGAAAAACTTCAGTTACAATCTTCAAAGCATATGAAATACTTAGTCTAAAATATGGGTATTTACCCAATCCCTCTGCCACACATAGGATGTGACATGAAGTCAATTTTTAAATGTGGTAAAGCTGGTTAGAGTTTTCCTTCTCCTAGACTGGTTGCCTTACCAAGACTGTTCTACTATTTACCCATAGTTGGAGGCAAAACAGATTAATTCATACCTCCTTTTCCAATGACATACAAATAACCTCATTCAGGATTTGAAGTTAGGTTGCTGATTCAATTTTTTAAGATGATAACCATTGCGCTAAATGTGCCTCTAAAATAGTCTAAAATGTAGATGGCAGAAAGACTCTCCAAATATTTCTCATGATAAACAGATAGCACTTTAAACACACCACAAAATCTATTGCAACCCTCTTTAACTCTTCTGCTGTTGTGGTTTTCAATCTTTGGTAGCTTCAATTGCTGCATTAAAAAAAAATGACAGCAAATAAAACCTAGTATGAAATTTGACTTTATTTGCATACAGTATTTTTGATAGAATCTTGCCAGGAAGCCCAAAGATAAATAATATATTGATACAAGTGTTTAAAAAAGAATATCTGGTGCTATTTTGAGTTTATCCAGTGGGCAAAAGTGGGAGACAGGAAAAGTTTACAAATTTATCAGTATGGTGATGTACATTATCCAGGTAAGTGAGTGTAGATATAAGAAACCAGATATGATCAAGGATACTTGAAGTGGAGGAATTGAAACTCTAGTTACTATGTGATACTTTTTTGATAGGTTCATGTGGTTTAGAAATAAGTTCTCTCTTATAGGAACCGATGCTGGGTATCCTCCAGAAAGTGAAGCCCAAAAGTTACTCATAGAAAAATACCAACAACTCAGGGATCATTCACACTGCAAATTTTTTACTTGTAAAGTAAAGCAAAGTTGGCGACTGTAGACAAGGGTAACCTAAAAGATCCCTTTTCAATAGCTACTACACTAAGGTGTAGGAGAGGGCGCTACTCCATTCCCGAGATTGCTCTACTTTACTCTTGATCAGTACCTTATAATGCTGTGTTAAGCAAGATGGCATCAAGTACCATTTTTTGAGTCTTTGGTATGACTCGACCTATGATTGAACCCCGGTCTCCCAAACCATTTGCGAACACTCTGCTCATTATGCCAGTGGCCCAAGTGTTAATAAAGTGTTCAATGATATCAGCTCCCCTAATTGGTGTTATTATTATTATTAGCAATAGAAAATCAATTTGTAATGCAGTATAACTGTTGGGATTAAACTAGAGACATATAGTTAATGATCTGATTTGATTTTGTCTAAATAAAGATCTCTCCTCCTCTTCAAAATCCTAAATTCACAAATTTCACCATCTTTTGACATTTATAATACTGGGTTACCAACATAAAAAAAAAAGATGTTTTGTTTTTTATTTATTTATTTTTTTAAATAAGTCTTATGTATCATTTTCTCCAAAGTCTGCTTTCCCTTCTGTAGTCAATCACATATAATTCAAACTGTCTTTTCTTGCTGGAAGCAGCACTATATAATATATATAAATGCTTTTATCCATGACATAGATAAATGTATTACCACTGTATAACTGTATCTATCAGCAGATTATTAGCTCTATTTCTTTGCCTTTATGATAGGTTATTTTGGCCTGACCTTGATTCACCCAGAGATATGATTGTCTTGGATGAGTCATTCACAAAACACTTCATGCTGGACATGGTGTGACTTTTGATGGCATTGGGAGTTACAGAATGGACCTGTTTCATCAATCAGCTTTTAAATGTAACTATAGCAGTCTTTTTTTTCTCTTGCTACCAATAGGAACAGTTAACATTTTGTCCAGCCTTTTCCGCATCTTTGAAGATAACTTTCCCAAAATATATCTAATCAAAAATAATTGTCCAAAATGACTGGAAGGTAAATATATATATATATATATACGCAAACACGTCAGTAATTATATGAGGGTAAGTCAATAAGTTCATAGCCAGACACAGTTATGAGCTGAACTCTGATCTCAAATTTTCATTGTATAATATTCAAATTATGTGATCTTTTAAGAAATAAAATTAAAAAGACTTGTAGTGACAAGGAAAGAGACTATATTGGAAGGCAAATATTATTTAAGAAAAATACATCTTTAGTTTGATTTTTAGGTAGTGGAATATTTGTGATATAACACTTGTAAATATATATATATATATATATATATGTATATATCCCTCTTTCTATACATATATGTAAAAAGAGAGAGAGAGAGAAAGAAATCATCATATACATATATGAGTACAAATTCACACCCATATATATAAGGTTTAGATTGTAAATGATAAAGCCCAAATAGATTGTATCCAAAATTTTATAAGTAAAATTAAATAAGAATGAGAGATCTTGGTGCTGAACTCTCTATATGTGTGTTTGTGTATATATATATATATATATATATATATATATATATATATATCCCTGTGTCATATATATATATATATTATAGGAGTGCTGATTGTCGCTTGTATATATATATATATATATATATGATATTATAGCAGTGTTGATTGTCAATTATATATATATATATATATATATATATATATATATCATCATTATCATCATGCCATGCCACTAGCATGGATATCCCTGGCCCTCTCTCGCCACTTCTCCCTATCGTTCATCGCCTCTGGCAGGTCTTCAGGACTACATCCCGTATCCTCACATAGCTGCTGAATGTATGTTCGAGCTGGTCGTCCTGCTTTTGCTCGGCCATATGTGGCGGTCCATAGGAGTATATCACTTATGAGCTCGTCCCTGCTTCTCCAGCAGTGTCCTGCATGTCTGGTTCGTCTATCTTAGATAGTTTTCGTGATGGGAGGCAGGTGGCCGTATAGTTGGTGCCTTGTGGGGTGTTGCCACCAGGATTTGTTCAATATTGCTCGCAGCATTCTTGTGTAGTTGCTGTCTAGCTTCTTCTCCAGCCGTTTTGTTAGCATCCATGTAGTGCATCCATACAGCAATATTGATATAACAGCTGCCTGGAAGAAACTGCATTTCATTTTATCGGTTAGGTCTGATTTCCATCTGATCGATAGCCTATTGATAGCTGTCCATGCCTTTGTTAGCTGCATGTCGATGTCCTTTTCGGTTGATGAGACGCTGCTTCCTAAGTAGGTGAATTTGTCAACTAGTTTAAGAGGGGTTTCGTCTAGTGTGGAGATGTCACCTGTTTGATTATAGCACATATATTTCGTTTTGTGTGCATTGACATGGAGGCCAATGCCTGCGGCTGCTCATTCCAAACTATGCAGTAGTGTTTCGGCTTGGTTGGGTGTATTTGCCAGTATCGCTATGTCATCGGCGTAGTCGACGTCAGTAATTGTTTTTGCGGGGTATCTTCTGCTTCTTTTCTTTGTCAGCTTGAAGCCATTTTCTCTGATTTTATCATATATGTATATATATTATATTATAACAGTGTTGATTGTCACTAAATCAAGTGATTTAGTGACAATCAATACTGTTATAATAATGTGGGTTTGTGTCGAACCAAGTGCAATATAATATGGAGAGTGCTCAATATCAAGGATAGAGCTATTATATTCATTCCCCTCGATAAGCAATGATGATGCTTGGTTCCTTAACTATAGTCACCTACACATACAGAAATAAAATGATGTAGCAAAAAATTAAGATACACCGATGAATTTTTATCTGGTTAAAACAACGCGCTGTGTTTGTACCTTTACTTACACTTACACATACACATATTAATACGCAACTATAACCCACACAAGCATACATACACACCCTCACACACTCATACACTTAAAATCACACGTAAAGATTCCAACAAATTCTCAATGGTTTTTTGACTGTATTTTTTTGATTTTCGATTCATTTCATTTTCTTAACTGCCTGATGATTGTTATTGTGCAAAAAACTCAATGAAACCCGGGGGTCACAGTCTAAATTCCATGAAATATATATATATATATATATATATATATATATATATATATATATATTTATATACATACATGCATACACACATAGATGTGTTTTATACATCTGTGTATATATATATATATATATATATATATGTACACTTATATATGAGTATATATACATACACACATATAGATGTGTTGTGTTATTTTATATATATATATATATATACATATATACATGTATTTTATAAATATGTATAAATACACACATATACATGTGTCATGTATGTATATATAAATACAAGTGTTATATATATCAAATTTAGAGTTGTTCAAAAAGTTTTAAGCCTCACCTGGGAAGAAGTGCTATAATTGAATATATTTTGCTGTTTCTGGTTGTTTGTCTCTAATATATATATATATATATATATATATATATATATATATATATATATACAGATGCATATACTCTAGAAAATGACTCCGAATTACTTTTAAGAATATAATCATTAACCTTTATTTCATTAATGTATTCTGCTATTTTCATTTTTATCGTGACATAAAAATGAATAAAGTTAAAAATTAAAACATTATGGAATGTGTTATTTTGTCTCTAGAATCTTGTATATTACAGACCATATGCCTCTCAGGGTAGTGTGCTTTTTTATTATATAATATTTTATTCTAAAAATAAGAGTTATAGGGTTATATGAAGGCTAAAACTTATAAGTCAATATGAGTTCACTGAATATTTCTAGAGTAAATGTTACTGAATGATAAATTACCATCTTTTATATACAAATTCTAATCTAACTCAGTTACTAATGAAGTGATATTTTTTAATGATTGTTTTCAATGTTATACAGAAATCTTGAAATGAAATTAGTGTTAATGCTATTTTATAATGTAAAGAATAATTTCAACTCATTAAAAAGATAACATTTTAAAATTAAGTTGAATAATTTTTAACCAGATATTAAAACTTCTTTTGCCTTAGAGTCAGTCTTTAGCTTATAAAATCTATGGTATTTAGTTAGTATTAATTGTTGAATATACATGTGTGTGTCACACACATACAATTCAATTGAAAGATAAGATAAAAAAGCAAATATTTTATTTTAACTTATGGCTAAAATAATGTGATATTGCACAGCATTTTTGTATACAGAGTACTGTATTTGACTAATCTAAAATGCTTCTAGTGGTAAATGTTAATTATCCTATACATACATGCATGCATGTGTATATATATGTGCTTATATAATCTTATGTATGCAAAGCATGTTCGCATGCTTGTATACAAAAATTGAAATATACACAAATATTATACACACACACATATATAGAGAGAGTGATAGATATTCATGGAATGTTACCAAATGAGGTTTATTTTTCGACATTGTTCCTCTTGTAGTCCACACTTTGGTTTTGCAGTGCTTGTATCTCACTGATCAAAAAAGCAATCAACAGCAGATATGATGTCAGCCAATGAACTTTTCAGCCCACCCTACATATATATATATATATATATATATATATATATATATATATATATATATGTGGTGCCTTCAATAAGTTTCCAGACTTTTTTTGTACAGGCATTTAAAATTGTCATAGACTCTTGAAAATTCATTATCTTATTGCTATACATCTTATGACATGACTGACCAATTTTTATGATTTCAGGTTCAAATGAACAGCTACAACAGGAATTGGAATATACCCTACTATTGTCACAGCTAGTGAATTTCAAAAATCATGCAATCTGACACTTTAGAAGAATAATATGCAATAAATTCTGTTTAAAACTTGCAAAAAATGCCACAGAAACATATGGAATGCTTCAAACTGCTTTTGGACCATCTTGCATGAATCAAGCATCAGTTTTTGAGTGGCATAAGAGATTCAAGGAAGGCAGGGAGTCTGTGAGGGAGGATGAGAGGTGTGGGAGGAGTAAGGAAGTCAATATACCAGAGTTGATTGGCCAAAGGGTTACAGTTAGGCTTAGGGTTACTATGTTGAACTTTTAAGGGAGTTCAGGAAGAGATTTCGTTGGAAAAGGCCAGCACACTTCAAATCGGGTTAGTGGCATTTCCACCAGAACAATGCACCAGTCTACAACGCCATCCTTGTCACAGACTATTTGACCAAGATGGGCATCAACACAGTTCCTAACCGTCCCTATAGTCCAGACCTTGCTACCTGTGACTTTTGGTTATTCCCTAAACTCACAGGCTGTCATTATGAGACAATTGAGGAGATGATTGAGGCAAGTGTTGTTATTATTGCTGTTTTGGTTGGTTGATTGGTTTTTATGGCATATCAACCTTTGTAGGTTATTTAATGCCAAATCCATTTTTATACAAATAATCAGTTCTATTGCAAACAATTCAGTTTAGCATGAGTACACAGTTTCATAGTCAAAAGCATTTCTATTTTAAGATATTCAGTTTTCTCAAACAGCTCTGTTTCAAACAATTCAGTTTACCATAAGTATATTTTTTGTTAAATGTCAAAAAAGTTCTATTTCAAGCATTTCAGTTCAGCATAAGTATGCTGTTTAGTTCTATTTGACCTATAGATAGGACCCTATCAGGTGCTACCACTCCGGACCAGAGTGGACCTGGGACCAATTGCAATGAAGGGGTGTTCTACATTCCCTAATGCTCTAGCATTACTGGAACCTCACCATCAGATTTTTTTGTGTCATATCCAGGACATTTATTGTGGAGGTGGGGAGTTACCACTCAGCAGAGGTGCAGTCAATATTTTCTACAGCCCCAGCCAACTGGGCAATATTGTTGTTTATTATGCATGTTAAAGCAGTGACTTCAATAGAAACCCTTATGTAAAATGGACTAAGACCCAAATTAAATGACCCAAAAAGCACAACATTTTATTCCCCAAGTATCCTCTCATTCATAACTTTCCATATTGAAAATATTAAAATGTAAAAAAATTTATTTAAAAAACAATCTTTTGTTGACTGATTTTTCTACTTAATGAAATCTTTGAGAAGAAAAAATTATTTCTAAATTTGAATATATTTTTTTTAAATTGATTACAAAGTTCAACTCACAGGTGAGCACCAATTTCTGACATCCATAAGCAATATGAAAAAGAAAAAATCTTGAAAGAAACATTCTCTGATAATGGCGTAAGGCTAAAAATGGTTGGGACTAACAAATTTATGAAAAAACCTTTTAGCAAAATTAATGTGTCGATGCTTTCTTTATATATATATATATATATATATATATATATATATATATATATATATATATATATATATATATATAGTACAGGAGTTGAGAGCACTTTATTCAGCTCATGGACTTATATATGTCTACATATATTCATTTCTATATTTCTGTGTGCTTGTGAGTATGTCTATTATCATATGCCAATCTTCATATAAAGAAATGAAAAACAAATATAACTTTAAAGAATAAATAATCATTTATTTCTTTTTATTTCATATTTTTTAAAATTTAACACTCAGAATAAATTTAACTTTTTCATAATCCATTCTAAATTATATGCTAACATAATTAATAAAATATATTATAGAGATAATGTAACAGAAGAAGTATCATAGACTAGGAATGCTCTACTCAGAAAATATATACATATATATATATGTGCACACACACACACACACCCATAGACATAAAATCTGTCTCTCTCTTTAGAAATTTCTTATCTCAGATATTGTCAGTATTCATTGTTTGGAGCCACTTTTGAAAAATCTATCAAAAATTGTTGTGGGTAGGGGTTAAATTGATTTATTTTCATCTTTTTTTAAATTGTAAGATAAACTTAAAACTTTGATAGCAATTACAAACTTATTACAAATAATAAAGTATGAATAATTGTCTCAGAATGTGATGGATGAAAAAGAAAAAAATATGACAATGACTATGATGACAATAACAGAAATAAAAATTGCTATAAGCTAAATGTAAGCAAAATTCATTGAGATGTCTTGATAAAAGAGAAAGATTTTTAATAATGGATCTTGACATGTGATTAAGTCTGCTGGCAAATACCACATAATAGTTTGGTATTGTGTAAGGATGCCTATAAGTGTATCAATTTTAGATTTAATCTTCTCATGCCACATGGTGAGTTTTTGTATATAGATGTAGTTAACTGCATCAGCAAAAGACCTGAACTCTCTCATTACTTTTGTTTAGAAACAACATTCAATTTTAAAAGTCCACATCAGATAATGAACTGAGGGAATGTTAAGCAAGTTATAACCAAGTAATTTGGAAGCAAGTGAATTTCAGAGGTGTTCATTGTCACTTCATAAATAACATGTTGAGTTTAATCTATACATATATAGTTATTTATTTGGCTTAGTTTAGTTATGACATAAAGTCAGATATATTGGGCCCCTAATGGGAATAGAACTTGCTTGTAAATACAGGCTAGTCATTAAACCATACAAGACATCAACACACGCACACACACACACACACACACACACACACACACACACACACACACACACACACACACACACACACACATATATATATATATATATATATATATATATATATATATATATATATATATATATACAGACACACATACACACACAGTCATCAATTTTACTTAGGCTAATATTTTTAACATAATTTACAGCTGAAAAAAACACCAAAGATTGCTACTACTATTGCTACTACTAGTACTACAACTAATACTACAATAATAATAATAATAATAATAATAATGATGATGATGATGATTATAATAGCAGCAGCACAAAACAATGTTACAAGAATCAATATCAAAGTGAGAATAGATAAGACACAACAAAATAGTAAATGTTTGTTATGTGGTGATAGAGACAAAATGAACAATCACATAATAAGAGAGTGCTGCAAATTGGCACAGAAGGAGTATAAGACAAGACAAGGTGATCCACAAGGAATTGTGCAAGAAATTAAATTTGACCATATGAACAAATGGTATATGCACAACCCAGCATCTGTCCTGAAGCATGAGACACATAAACTCCTATGGGATTTTGACATACAAACGGATCACCTAATCTCAGCCAGAAGACCAGACCTTATCATAATCAACAAAAAAAAAGAGAACTTACAAAATTGTGGACTTTGCTGTCCTGGCTGACCACAGAATAAAATTGAAAGAAAATGAAAAGAAGGATAAGTACCTAGACCTTGCTAGGGAATTGAAGAAACTGTACAACATGAAAGTGATAATAATATCAATTTGGATTTGTGCTTTTGGTACAGTCACCAAAGGATTATTAAAGGGACTGGAGGACTTGGGAAGAAGAGAATGAGTGGAGACCATCCAAACTACTACATTATTGAAAATTGCCTGAATACTGAGAAGAGTCCTAGAGACTTGAGGAGACTTGCTGTTATGCAAACTCCAGTGAAAGACCATCAGCTAACGCTGATGTGAAAAACTCCCAAAGAGTAAATAATAATAATAATAATAATAAGGCAACAAGTTGATTCAAAGGGAATTTAAGAACTTGGCAGAAGATATACAGTTATATACTGGAAAATGAGTAAATGACTTGGTTTTTTTTAGATAAATGGTATGAGGACAAACTAGAGATTGGCTTTAAAAAATATGAAAAATAAAATACTCAAAGATTTTGAGATGAAAGCAGACCATTCTTTTGAAGAACTAAAACTGATTCTGGTTGTTTTAGACACAGAGAAGGAAGCCAATAAGATCATAGACATGACTTTTCCAGCAGACCACTGGATGAAGATAAAAGTAAGTAAATGAATAGAAAAATACAAAGATCTTGCTTGGTAATTGAAGAAAAATAGTGGAACATTAGGAATGGAATCATTCACGTAATAATTAACACTCCTGAAACTGTCATCCACAACAAATATGAGATTGGTAAAATTTATCTATCAGAGGAAGGACAAAGACTATCCAGACTATAGCACTCCAATACTAGAGACAGTAGAAATAGAAAGGAAGAAACAAGAGAAATGAAGGATTGAGTTATAACCATTAGGCATCTGGAATGAACATGCAAGTGCATAGGATGATAAATAATAACTGCAATTAAGATGGAACAATGATGCATATGTGCATTGCCATATATATTCTTTGAACTAATAATAATAAAAGAATGTTAAGCAAGGATGATGGCATTGATGAAAATGGTAATAATGAGCACTCATCTTTGATGAAAGAATTCTGGAATTATTAATAGTCTATGGAAAAAAATATTGGCCAATTATATTTTGTAAAATATTGTCTTCAATTATAGAAATAATAAAGACATTATAGAAAATCAAGAAAAAACTATATAGTAATAAAAATGTAAATTACAACAGGACATATCATTTAAAAAGATATTAATTTTTGACTAGCTTTTCTTTCATCTTAATTTTTTCTGTTTTTTATTGCAATTCTTGAATCATGGTTTCATAACTGTAAGCAGAATAGATTGTAAATAAAGAACAAATTCCCAGTGGAGTTTGAACCTGTATCCTTTATCTTTAGGAGCATGTATTTTTATATTGTTATTGGTTTAGCTATGAAGACTTTACTGTTCTGAGTATGACACTAAATTGTATCTGATGGTAAAGCTTCAGTTCTAGAGATCTGGGGAGTAACTCTTCATTTCCATTATTTCCAGGTCCACTCTGACCCAAAGTGATGGTATCTGTTAGGGTCCCATCTATGGGTGAAATAAATCTGTTTAAAAATTATTCCTATTTGTTAGGATTGTGTACCAAAAACAAACTCTTAAACAAATACTCAAAAAATGTAAATATAAACCTATGATCACCCAGATTATTACTCTAAACAATCTGATGGTGAGGTTCCAGTAATACTGAAGCTTTGGGGAATGCAGAGTACCCCTTCATTGCCATTGCTCCCAGGTCCAACCTGGAGTGGTAGCACCTGATCAGGTCCGATCTATGGGTCAAATAGAACTAAACTGTGTACTAATGTTAAACTGAATTGTTTGAAATGGAACTGTTTTTGTATGCTAAACTGAATTGCTTGAAATGGAACTGTTTTGACATTTAACTGAGTAAAAACAAAAAACTATACTTATACTTAACTGAATTGTTTGAAATTAAACTGTTTATATGTATAAAAATGGATTTGGCCTTAAATAACCTACAAAGAACATTATTCCAAAACTTCTAGGCATAAAATTATCCTAAATGGGTTGACATGCCATTTAAATCAATCAATCATATAAAGACTTTATTGCCAGCATGTCTTAAACAAACTATATAGTTATATTCCTTATTTCTCAATTAGACAAAAGTTGACAGTAATAATTAGAGTCCCCAGTGAAATTTAAATGCATATCCCTTCCTTATACTTGAGAGCCTATCTTTCAATGATAATGTTCTTTCTGGTTTGGCTATGAAGACTATAATCCTTATTTCTTAAATAGTCAAAAATGAATAATAATTAAAATATTTCAAGGAAACTTGGACAGCATCAAACTATCACATTTATTACTATTCAGAGGGCAATACGTTGATAAAAGAAACACAAGTAAAAAATTAATGACAATTTTTCATTTAAAGAATTCAGACAATCTGAAACTATTATGTCTACTACTGTTTGGACAGCAAAGCTAAGATGAAAGAAACACAAGTAAAAAATTAATGACAATGTTTCATTTAAGGAATTCAGACAATCTGAAACTATTATATTTATAACAACTTGAACAGCAAAATTATGATGTAAGAAAATTCAGTTAAAAAAAATTATCAGCAATCACAATGCTTAATTTGAGAAATATATTGACTATAACAAAAATATATTCTTATTATCTTCATCAAAATTAATGATGGCCTTTTTTGTCCTGTGTACATTTTTATTGATATTTGAAAAAAGAGTAAAAATAAAACTGGATCCCTCAATACTGAGAACTGTGAAGAAGATGAGTTCATTAAAAAATTTATGAAGAAAATAAAAATATAAATTTTCTTCATCTTTAAAAAAATTCCTCTCAATATTGAATGTCAGTCTACAAAAACAGAAAACTTGTTTTTTAATAATTTATTTGCATGTGTGAGATACTCACCGCAAAAGAAAAAGCATTTGAAGTTGTATAATCATTTTTTAACATCATGATGTTACATACTTTTATTACATCATCCAATGTGATGTAACATCATTATTAATATTACTTGTAATGTTTACTGTCATCGTCTATTAATTTTCTTTATGTGACATTATAATAATCTTTTCCATGGACATTTTATATTAATATCATTTTCAGTATTATTACCTTAAAACTACTATTTCATAATATCAATATTATTATCACTTTTTTCACTCTTTGGAATATGGTAAGAAAATTCTTTTGAAAAAGACACTTGAGTAAAGAGGAAAGATTTGAGATCTCTTCATTATTCTTGAAAGGTTATTGTAATTACTTTAATGTCTTGTAATAGTCTTTTGGGTGGGGGTTCAAAAAGAGGAAGAGTTGTCTGTCGAAAATTTGATGCATGAATCAATTTCTTAGGGTGCAGTGAGGTAAGGGTTGTGGGAGGCAATGTCTGTCTGGGGAGGAGAAGTAAAGTTGTCTTGAAAATAATGTGAGCATTTCCTACTGACAATTCTACTTTTAAAGTCTATGGGAATATGTTACAACATTGCCGAAATCATTGCAATTTGATGTGGGATTATTTCCTTCTGCAGATTTAAATTATTATTATCATTAGAATAAGGATTTCTTTCTTTTTTTTAAAGGGAAGGTTTTCATAATTTGTCTGGGGTACCACTGATGAAATTAACCCGGGTAAAAGAAAACAAAATGTCCTCTCTCACTCTCTCTCTCTCTCTCTCTCTCTCTCACACGCACGCACATGCACACAAAACTCTTCCTTCTATTCTTGGATCACTCTTCTTTAAAATATATACTTACTAAAATCCTTTAGAAGTGTCTTAAAATAAGAACATTGACAGATATTATTTCCTTCTAGTTGGTTGGTTGGTTGAATAGCATGTCAAACCTTGTTGTGTTATTTAATGCAGATGTTGGTCTTCATTTGCAAACAATTGTATAAAAGTTGGCAACTGTAGTTGAGAGTGACCCAAAGGCTCCCTTTTTGATAGCTACTGCACTAAGGTGTAAGGGAGGATGCTACTCCTTTCTTTGGATTGTTCCACTTTACCCTTGATCCGTACCTTATAATGCTGAGTGTTAAGCAAGGAGGCATCAAGTACCTTTTTTTTAGTCTTTGGTGTGACTCAACCTGGGATTGAACGCCGGTCTCCAGGGCCATTGGTAAACACTCTAACTATCATGCCAAGTTTCAGGTAACTATTCTTATTTGATATAAATAATAATAATAATAACAATGATTTTAATCATTTGCAAACAAATCTTCTGAGCTTAACTTAGATGTGGAAAAGATTACATGTGACACACAAACAGTTATGATTTCTAGTACATAATAATAATAGTAATAATGATAATAATAATAATTCCTTGTAAATAAGTATAACTTCAAGTAACTATTATTCATACAAATAATTTGCACATGATTATATGGCATCAAATATTCCTATTTAATACGAATAACTTTCACACAGTTAATTATATGGTTAGAAGTATTTAAAGTAAATATATGGTTTCAATTAAGTTATAATAATAATAATAATAATAATAATAATAATAATAATAAAGAACTTGCCATCTAGAGGATTTTGTCATTCCAGAGAACCACATGGTACAATCAAAAGAAAACAAAAAGATAGAAAAATACTTGGACCTAGCCAGAGAACTAAAAAAAAACATCAAATGAGGGTGGCAGTAATACCAATTGTAGTTGGGGCACTTGGAATGGTCCTCAAAGATTTGAAAAAAAAAAGACTGGAAGTATTGAAAATCAGAGGAAAAATCAAGACCATCCAGACGACAGCATTATTAGGATTGGCACAAATACTCTGAAGTGTCCTGGAGATCTGAAGAGACTTGCTGTTTCTCAGACTTCAATGAAAGACCACCAGCTAATGTGAAAAACTCACAAGAAATGACATTATCATCATTATCAATAATTATGATAATAAAAATACTATAATCAAGCAAGTATGAATGATTTTCAGTGCTTGGTTAGGATATTTTATGTGTGTTGAATAACATTGAATATTCTGTAATGTCTTACTTTGATTGCAATCAGATCCAATTGCACAACATTATTGGAGGGTATCATACAGCAGTAAATTTCCAGTACAAAACTTCATCAACCACTTTTGACATATTTGATCATTTTTATTGCCTTCTCCATAAATTATATAAATCCTTCCTGCATTTGTGTTGCATTTTTACATTTTGTAAATTCTGTTGAAAATTTGCTTTTTTTTCTATCAATTGATAGAAAAATATGCAAATGTGATGATTGACTGATATCCCAAAACAATAAAAAATGACCGGAACTAAACACTCCTAATGCCATCTGGTGAGAAAATAACACAAGCTTTTGGTTTGGGTTCTTTGTTTAATGGCATATCAACATTTGTGGGTCATTTAATGCCAAAGCCATCCTTGTATAAGGACAGTAGTGGTACTATTTAATCCTTAAGCTGGTGGAATAAGAGTGCTCGTACTTTTTCCTTGGGTATTAGTTCAAAAGTGAATGTAATAGAACAACAGGAATTTGAACTTGTTTACTACAATGTTGTAATCCAGCACATTGGCCACTACATCACTGGGACTCTCTTTAATATTTTTAGTTAACCCTCTAAAAGTAATAAAACAAGACACATAAGAAATGTGTATGATTAGATATGAAGGAAATGCATTGTGGATGACCAAGTATACGAGAAATTTAGAGAGTATGACTAGATATATAAAAAATTCATCATGCATAACCATATATATATATATATATATATATATGGAAAACAAGATTTATGGCTAGATATGAAAATTCTTATCAAAACAACAGCATCAACTAGAGATAAATGTTATGATATAAAGGTAAAATTAATTAAAACACTGAAGATAGAAATCAGTAGTTGGACATACAATTTTTATAGTCTTTAATAAAAAGAAATGCCTTTTCCCAGATGGATATTAGAGATAGATAACAAATATAAATGAAAATACTTTGGGAGGGATGATATTACTGTAAATTAAGAGTTTGGTAGATTTGACTCTCAGTCTTAGTTCTTTCCTGAATCGTTAAAATAAATAAACGTTTTCTTACTTCCTCATGTCAGTCTCATGACTATATGTTTCATGCATTAGTAAAAAAGAACTCAAATGAAACTTATAGTCATGAGACTGACATAAGGAGATCAGAAAACATTTACATATGTGTGTGTGTGTGTGTGTGTGTGTGTATAGAATCACTTATAAATATGTAGACCCTAAACAATTTTTAAAATAAAAAGTTAATTTTCTTTTAAACCAAAGATAACAAGATTTTATATTGTGTGGAATATTATACAATCTAAACAGATATTATTTGATATTGTTTATTATCCCTCCACATCACTGAAATGTTGTAGCCAAAAATAAAATTACATGAATATATATATGTATGTGCATGTGTACACATATGTGTGTGTGTGTGCATATATATATATACATATATATATATATGTATGAGTAAATAAGTTGGCTGACTGTAGTTAAAGCAGAACTAAAGGATCACTTTTCAATAGCTACTACATCAAGGTTTAGGGGAGGATATGACTCTTTTCCCAGGATTGCTTCACTTATCCTTGATCCATTATTTATTATGCTGAGTGTTAAGCAAGGTGGCACTAAGTACCATTTTTTAAGTCTTTGGTGTGACTCGACCTAGAATTGAACCTTGATTTCCTGGACCACTGGCAAACACTCTAACCATTATGCTAATGGGCTGGTATTGCCAATGAGTAAGAAGCCCCTAACAACTTTTTTTTACAAAAAGTTCATTATCTCCTAAATAAAAGGTACCAGAATATTTTGATTTCTAGTGGAATGTTATGCAATCAAAATGGATATTACAGGCTAACATTCATTATCACTCTTCATTATTGAATCTCTATAACTAAAAATAAAATTGCACAAATATATATAAATGATGTACATACTTTTAGATAGCTTCATATTTATATTTTTGGTTCAAGAGTTTTAGTGCTGTAGAATTTAGTAATGAATAATACCTAATAATATCTGTTTTGAATGTACAATGTTCCACCAGAAATACTAAAATCCTGCAACTTTGGTTTAGAAGAAAAATCTTTTAATAACAAATCAGATTGGTGTACTTATTTATGGGTGATACAGTACTTTATCAGAAGTCTAATCATATTTCAAGAGGAAGATTTAAAACTCAAAGAGGTATACACTTCATTTTATGCTTTCTTGTCAAACTATTACTTCCGTTTGAAGAGGATGGCATCCAATTTCTAATGAGTTTTTACTAGAGAGAGTCAAAAGTTTAGCAATATTTCGGTATGTGTTAGTTTGTAGCACATGTGAATAAAGCAGTTCAAGATAGTTTTGTGGTAATTGTTGTGCAGACACATTGCTTCTCTATATGTATGATTTGAAAGCTGCATACAATGTAGACCACTGAAGAAAATTATGCCTTATGAGTTCAATCTGGGTAATGATGCCACAGAAGCAGCCAAAAACATTTGTTGTGTGAAACACAGAACAGTAACTAGATGGTTCTTGAAATTTTCAGGTTTCATTCAGGTTACAAGAAACTCAAGGTTAGGTATGCCTAAACAGGGCCATTGCTGAGGTCTAATGCCTTGCACTAATCTCCAAATCTTTGATATGAGGGCCCCCACTCTACTGCATGTCTATTTTCATTAAATAGTATTCATAAAAAATATATGAAATCCACCCTTGCAGGGCCCACAAGTATGCTTCCCACCCAGTCAGAGTATTCAGAGATAGTAGGTACCCAAGGTCATGCTCCTAGCCATTGAGGAAAATTTGGTGGGTAGCACTTAAAGAGTATCAGGCCAACTCAGCAACTCACAGTCCACTGAGATTTGTCACCTTCACAACCTCGGCTAAAGCATCTATTCACTTTATCAAAATATTGCAAAACTTTTGACTCACCTGAGTATTTTCTAAAAACTATGGATAACAATGTAGAACTAATTTTAAAACTAATGACAAAGCTCTTGTTATAACCAAAAATAAAATAGTTGTGATCAGTGCAATTTTTTTATAACTATTGAGTATAAATGGAATGGATTCTGGAGAGAAGAGTATCAGAGCAAATGAAGACTTGATTGATGCAAGGTGATCATAATAAATCCTGATCAGGAGAGCACTCATGGTGTAGTGGCTAATGTGCTGGACTGTGACATTGTTGTAATCCTGATCATTTCTGGCTGAACAGTCTCAACTAAATCAGAAATTATTTCACTGTCTGTCCTCCCAGTTTTGTCTCTTTATACACATTTGTTAGGCACTTTCATCAAGGAACAAACAACTCAATTGCTAAGATGATAGAATCACTGAATATCAGAGACACCAACAAACTGGAAGTTTGTGCTTCAGAGAGAGAGAGAGAGAGAGAGAAGAAAGATTGGTAGGGGAAGGTCTTGGGTTTGTAAGGAAGCATATTAATCATGAGATGACAAACAACTCCACCATGCTGCACAAGCATGCCAATTGAAACCCAGAGACATTTGCAAACACTCAGACATCCATGCAAATATAAACACTGCCATGCACATGGAAAAGAGAAAAGAGATGAGGATCTTCAACACTACTTAAGAATTTTTGCACTTCCACAGATTCCTAAATATAAATATTCATAGAACATGTTTCCTTTTCCATGTAACTAGCTGTTTATATAACCTGTAATATGGGTAGGATTTATAAAATATGATAAAAATTTAATTTATTCTAATTATTATAAACATGTATTTACCCAATCCTTCTGCCATGAACAGGATATGACACAATGTCATTTTTTAAAAGTGGAATTCAGCTGGTTTGAATTCAGAGCTTTCTTTCTTTTAGACTGGTTGCTATACCAAAGTTAAAAAGCCCAGACATGCTAACAATCTACCCATAGCTAAGAAAAGAATAGGATTCATAACTTTTTGAAGGTATTAATGCTATGTGAAATGCAAACAGCCTTGTCCTGGATTTGAACTTGGGTAGCTGAGTCCATTTTCTATAACAACAATTAATATGCCATGAGTGCTTTCAATTACATATATAGAGTAAGACAAATTTTGGAGGCAGAGAGAAAAAAAAAGACAGAAAAATTAATTATGGTTGTTTGAACCCAGACTATGTCGGAAAACTCGTCATTTTTTATCTCAGCCCACTGACTTTGCTGCTACTCCCCCAAACTCCACTTAAATTTTCTGCACTAAAGACCTGAATATCTCTGGTAGTAGGGAAAATATTTTATGTTTAGAGTTTTGTCATTCTTTACAAAAATTTTTTATTTGTTTCATTGAAAATCCTTAATGGTAAGGAATAATCAGAAACTAACTCATTTTACAAAGAGAATAGTTTCATTATATGGACTAGTTCAAAACCATGCTATAAGCAGTAAATTAACGATTATAATCATAACTTATCATCTTTCTTCTGGTATCTAATACCTTTTATACATCACCATTTACTTTTTATCTTTCTAATTATAAATAGATGACTACACTATGGAGAGAAAAAAGTTACAAAATTTCCCCTGATGTTATAAGCAGCTTTATGAATGGATAATATAAAAGCATTGCTAATTATCATTTTTCTGGCATCAACAGCATGCAAATTAATTACTAAATGATTTGTTTTATCCTATTTACCAACCCCTCCGCTCGAGCAGGATATGACATAAGGTCAATTTTTAAGCGGAGTTTAACAGGTTTGAATTCCGAGTTTTCATTCTCCTAGACTAGTTGCCTCACCAAGGCTGAAGAACCCAGTCTGTCCTACTATTTACCCATAGCTGGAGGGAGAATAATTGGATTCATACCTTTCCCAAGGGTATCAGTACTATGTGAAATGCAATCAGCCTCATCCAGGATTTGAACTCATGTCGCCGTGTCCATTTCCTACGACGATAACCAATACACCACGAGCACCTCTTACATTCTAATGATGCTAGACCACTTGTGAAATATGTCTGTCTGAGTTTCCAAATTATCTTCTCTCTTATATCAATAGATTTTAATTCCAAACTTTACTTTATACATATATATATATATATATATATATATATATATCATCATCATCCCCATCAAGTCATGCAAACCACATGGATTCCTTTGATTCACCCTCATCATCCATCCCTAGTGGCTATCACTCTGAGCAAGTCCTATGGACAGCATCCAATGTCCACACAGAGCAGATGAATATGAATTTTTCCTTGTTGACCAACATGGGTGTGTCTGTAGGAGTCCATTAGAAAACATTGCTTAGGAGTACATGCTTATTTTTATAGCAGTGCCTAGCACGTCTTGCTAACCTTACTGGGATGATTTGTGAGATGGGAGGTAAGATGCTGTACAGCAGCTTTTTTTGTAGGATGCTGTTTCCAGGACTTAATTAAAACAACATGCTGCATCTTTCAGTAGTTCCCATCAAGCTATTTCTCTAAGTGTTTAGTTTAAGTCCAAGTGGTACAACCATACTGTTTTACTGACTTGGCTACATCTTAGAAAAAATAATTTAATCATTTTGAACAATTTGCTTTCTAAAATAAATTAGGAAATATTTTAAAAGAGCTCACTACCCTAATGAGCAGAAACAGTTTAAAATACAAGAGTTTTTAGTACATATAAGGTCACCTACTGCCCATGACTCAAAATTTCATGTTCCGTACTCCTGTGAGGTTTCATGTGAATACAATGAGCAGTATGTCACATCGCAAGCTCTTTTAATTTTTTATTACAAATATATATATATATATATATTATATAATTCATTATTATTATTGTTTACGGAAAGAAAATCATGGGTTATTTCAGGGTTAAGAATATATGGATGATGTTTATAAAATATAATAAAGAAGTTTAAAGTATGTGTTTATCCAACCCTACTACCATAAGCAGGATGTAACATTGTGGCATTGTGGGCACTTTTAATTATATATCTATAATTTAGTATTATATACTGCTTTATTGAAAAAAAAATCATGGGTTTTCTCAGCCTTTTCTCCAAGCATTTTGTTTTATTCTTCCTATATATATATATATATATATATATATATACACATATATATATATATATATATATATATATATACATATATATATATATATATATATATATATATATATATATATTCTTCCATAATATATTTACATATATTTACTCTAGCAGCCATAAGTTAAGGAATGAAACAACAACAAATATTTAAATGATTTTCACTTGAAAAAATTTGCATGTACATTTATGAAATTTTCATAAAATATATGCATTTATTACATATAAAGTTTTCTAAATTTTCTTTGACAGTAAATTAACAGTCATCTGAAAAAACAAAAATATATATTTTGCCCAGGTCAAAAGTTAAGGAACACATCATAAATCCTAGTTAGATCAATATATAAACTAAAGAAAAGTTCAATATTTAGTGAATTTTCCTTTGCATTGAATTACCTCATTGCATCTTCAACCATATGAGCCAATTAACTTCTTACAAAAGGTGGTAGTGATACTTTCCCATTCCTCTTTCAGAAAACCTCATAAATCATCAATATTTTGAGGATTTCTGTTCTGAGCTTTCTCTCCTATGATTTTCAAGTAAAAATCATTTAAATATTTGTTGTTGTTCCATTCCTTAACTTATGGCCACTACTGTATATGTATAAATGTACACACATGTACTCTTCCTATATATATATATATGTATATTAATTCTTTGCTTATTAAGATTAACTTAACATTTGATATATTAATTTCGTCTCAATATAAATAACATGGATTTTTATGATAGTTTTGATGAGTAGGAATAGAATTCTGTAAATTAATATCAGTATTGAATTATTATTTCCTGATAACTTGAATATTATTATTTAATATTCATAATACATATTTTCAATGGAAGTATGAATGAATATTTTATCTATAATTCTAAATTAGTGAAAATTAAAAAAACCTAATCCTGGAAAAATTATATAGTGGTATTCAATTTTTCCAGGATTTGTTTTTTTTTAAATTTCGGTAGTATTTAAATTAGGGATAACATTTTTTGTTTTTTTAAAGTAATGTATAAACAGTGAATCAAAAAATAATAATAGACATAATATCTCCACCATAAAAAAAATTTTCTGGATAAAAAAATTAAAATATGATAAAAATATATTAAAAAATTATTTTTATTAAAAGATTAAAAATTTTTTTCAAATTCTATTTTTGTTGGAAACAATATAAGAACAACCAAATAATTTTTTTCATGTAACATTTGATGATGGTCATCCCAACCAGAACTAAATTTTTGACACAAAAGAAGTGAATTTTTTATTTTCATATAAAAAGTATATATATATATATATATATATATATATATATATATATATATAATCCTAAAGCATTGAGTAGATGATAAATGGGAGATAATTTCAATGATGGTTTTTGTATTTATTCTTTTTTTTCAAAGAGAGCCAGTGGGTAAAGAAGTTTTCAACAGAACTAGATGTTTCATAATATTACAGTGTCTAATTCAATTCAATGAATAAGAAATAAGATTAATTTAATCTTTAATATGTTGACTCAGGTTGGGTGAGCAGACATTGGGAATTCATTCCACATACAATTTTTCTTTATAAAGCAAGTGTGTATATTATTAGGATAAAAAAATCTTTGATCTTTAAAGGGGACAATTTGGTTTGGTCATTAACAAAACTGTTCAAATAAAGAAAGTAAATGACATTTAGATTTAGATCAGATATTCAGTAAGTAGTCTCAGAAGCAAAAATACATACATACATACGTACATACATACATAAATAAACACACACAACACACACACACACATATATATATATATATATATATATATATATATATATATATATATATATATATATATATTAGTTGATGTAAAAGTTTCCAACATCCTTTGATAAATTTAACTCATAGAAATGATTTTTCAGTGATGAAAGTATTTTACTTGGTTTTATTTTTCTTTGACCTCATTGCCACCTTCTCTTATCAGCTGTAGGCAGATTGGCCTTTGTAGGGCAACTGGTCTAGAAGAAAGAAGACGGATTTCAAGCAGGAGACCCTGAAGAAGCCCTGCTGTGGCACAGATTCAAAGTCTTATAGGACCTTGCCCTGTCCTTGGAAAATATCAGTATCACAAAGAGAGGAGAGCTGTTGCATAATCAACTGCTGGCCTTCACTTCAAAGGATTATTGATTAGCTTAGAAGAGATGTAAATTAACTTTGACGGCAATCACAGACCTTCATTGGCTATAACCTTTGGCCCATTGGAACCCACCCTCGGATATTTATTTTTCATGTTTCTACAAAAAAATTCCATTCAAGTTGATATGTTGAAAGTTGTTTTGCACCGAGACATGATTTCCTTCATTTTTCATTGTTACAGGGTGAGTTGCTGGTAGATAATTGGATGCTTGGGGTCAAACTCATGATCAAGAAAGTGCAGGTGTGATCTGCACTGAGAAGAAAGCATGCAAGGACAATGTTGGTGATATCAGTGAAGACAATACAGGACCATGTGCAACAAGGTTTAAGGCCTTTTTGAGAGGCAGTTGCTATAAAGACAGCAAAGAAGCAACCTTGTGTTCTGAATGTGCTCAAAAGTTGGAAGTAAGATTATGTTCTAAGATATACTATTTGATATTGAGTCAAAGGAAATATAACTATTTAATGATAAACATGGTGTCACTGGGCCATATTCCTATGGAAATAAAAGTTAGATAAACTTTTAACAGAACTTCTGCATCTTCTGTTCTCAATCAACCTGCAAGATGATTACTTCTTGAGTTTTGCTTTGCTTGTGTGGGCAGTACAACTATCTTCTAGTAATAAATTGCCTATCTTCTCAAAAATGACTTTTTCTGTGTCAATCAAGAAGAGAATACAAGTATTTAAATGCTGTCTTGTGTAAGTTCCTGTGGAAGCCATTTTTCAAGTTTCAGAATTTTTCCTTTATACAAACAATTAAGACCTGAGTAAACTTCAAGTGGCTTCTCAGATTTTCCTAACATGACACTGGAAACTTTTATATCAGCCTTTTGCTTAAACAGTCAAATACTTACCCCCATCAAGGGCAATGTAATTTCCAGTATAGTTCCCGCTTTGATTGTCAATCCTGTAAAAACAGAAAAAAAAGACTTAAATGAGTGAAATCAAAATAAACACAATTCAGTCAGATAAGTACAGAGAATCACCCAAAAATATTAATTCATAGGATATCATAATTCATATATACATATATATATGGTAAATATACACACAGACACACACACACACGTACACTATATATATATATATATATACTAGTTGATACATGAAAATTATAGCTCTGAGACATAATCTAAGGTGAGCTTTTAATTATTTTGGTTTTATCCTGCTCTGCTATCCAACATTGAACAATTTTTTTGATTTACTAAGCATTTTTATATAATTTGATTATTCTCATCTGTTCATTATATAAGTAATCATATACATAGGCAAACATACACACATTCTGTATACATATATATTGGTAAACACATGCACACATTCTATATATATATATATATGAAAATACCTACTATATGAGAAAAAGAGGACTGTTTTGATAATCAGATTGATATATTTTCCTCTTGGAATAGCATCATCAGAATTAATTTATTATTGAGAAAAAAAAAATGAAATCATCATAACAAGAAGGAGCTGCAAACTTTTTTTTTTATTGCATTGGTTAAAAATGATCAGTAATTTTTTCCTAATTTTTAACTGATTGTTTTTAAGCATCTTACAATCTCTGTGTATTAATTTGATGAGGGAAGCAATTTAATCCATGAGTCTCCTATTTTCAACTTATGGCAAGGTTTTTACATGTCCTCTTTCCTCAGTTACTCACTAATATGGGATACTGAAAATGAGAAAGCAATGAATATGTCTGATACAGTGAAAAATGATAACATGCTTTTCTCCCTTGTTATGATAATATATTTTTATTATGTGGAGGAATAAATTTGTTTTGATGATTGCTATTCCAATACCAAAATATTTCAGTTAGGCTTTTCAATCTGTCTCTTATATATGTGTATGTGTATAAATATAAAAATATGAAAAAGTAAGATATTCAGAGGATGAATTTATTTACAATTGAATTATCCGCCAACAGTAAATGTTCCATTTTTTATATCAAACCATCATCAGGGCAATGCTTATATATATATATATATATATATATATATTGTATACTTAGGAAGCAAGTCATTATCTAAACATGTTTGTTTGAAGACTATGGACTATTTGATTTTTAAAATCTTCAAATAAAGACATTCACGTCTTCTTGCCATTTCTCCCCCAGATATGGGATGAATAGTACTGCTATTGTTCTTCTACAAAGATGGCTTTGCCATTAAATAATACATAAAGGTTGGTATGCCATTAAATAAAAAAATCAAACCTATATCTAAGTAAATACACAAAAATTATATATATATATGTGTGTCTGTGTGTGTGCGTTAGTATATATATATATATGTGTGTGTGTGTGTGTGTGTGTGTGTGTGTGTATGTACATGAAAATATACACACACACGCATATATATATATATATATAGATGTATAAATATATATCCACATTTATGAATTTATATATGTAGATAGATATACATATACTGTATATTCAATGTCTTGGCATCAAAAAATAGTGAGAAAATATATTGTGCTTAATATGTGAAGATTCTGAAAGGAATTTTTTTCTTTTATTATCAGTTTTCATCTTTAATAAAACTTTGATAACCGATATGATAAAGAAGAATGGAACAGATGTTCTTATGAAAAGATTTAGAAGGGTGAGAAACACTTAGAGAAAAAATAACACTTTTAGATATGAAAAAAAAACACAGTAAAGAAACCTTATATATCATATTTGGCATTATATCTCAATTTCTTAGTTTAAATCAAGTCACATATCAATGACTAGATTATATTTCTTACATTTATTTTTATATACAAGTATACTCATAAATAAAAATGTACATAGGTACATCAATAGGTCCATAGGCTAATGAATGAAAATGCAGTAATTCTATGCAACATTATTTGTTTCATTTGTTTATCTTTTTGGTAGACATGAACACTTTTCTATAAATCATATAAATTGAAAATTATGTCATAAAAATTTAAGATAAAAATTCAATTAATAACTGTCTATTTACAGATTTATTTATTCACTTTCATTTGTACATAAACACAAAGCGTACAAATGTGTATGTGTGTGTGTGTGTGTGTGTGTGTGTGTGTGTGTGTGTGTGTGTGTGTGTGTGTGTGTGTGTGCATATGTACATGCATACATAGGTGAGTCAAAAGTTTTGCAATATTTTAGCATGTGCTAGTTGGTGGCAGATATATCACATGACTGAAGTGATTCAAGCCATGTGGTTTGTAGAATTGTGTTAGGTGTGCTGACATGTTGTAATTTTCTTCACTCTGTGTGGGATTTGAAAGTCATTCTGATGAACATGCAATGTGGTTGAAATTGGTTTGAATGCAGTTGATCACAGTACCAGATGGTCAAGAAATTTCGCTTGAGTTGCAAAAGCCTCAATGATCAGGCAAGGTCTGGTAGGCCTAAAACTATGGATTTAGAGGCGATTGTTTAAGTCATAGAATCAAATCTATTGAGTTGCACTAAGAGAGTATCAGGCAAGCTCAGAATCTCACAATACAGTATTTATCATCACCTTCATGACCTTGGCAAAAGCATCTGGAACTGTAGAACTATGCCTCACATTGCCAAAATGTTGTAAAACTTTCAACTCACCCAAGTATCTGTACACTTTTATGAACTCATATATATATATATATATATAGTTTAAGGAATTTTAAAAACTCCTGCAGAAAGGCAGTCGATGATAATGTTTAAGATTAATGAAATCAGCAAAAGAATTTTTAAAAAGACAGAAAAGGAAACATGACATACAAAAATGGAAAAATGTTATCTAGATTTGACAATACAATTTATACAACACTGATTTAACTATTCTTTTTCTTTAAAATATTCTGAATTCAGTAGAAGCAATAAAAGACCTTTGTCAATAACCAATAACCACATTTGCAGCAGCTGACACCATAAAACACATTTATTACAGGTGTCAGGTTCTGAAAAAAAAAGTTAAAAAAAAAGAACAACTAAATAATAACAAATCACAAAATAATTCTTGAACAAGGTGTATTCTGGAGACAAATGTGAGTAATTGACCACTAATGGACCTGTGTTAGCATCCATTTGTCAGCCATATTGGTTATTTTGTCTTTAATAACTGCTTATCTAGGTAAGTTTCACAACTGCTAATATGGTATCAACTCAATCCCTGGGTGTCTGATAGATTGTGCACTGAGGTAAAAATGGTGGTAGGGTACATTGGAAGCAGAATAAAAGTGAATCAAATGGTGATTATTGTGAAGTGTGAGATAAATCATCAATCATAAATGTCCTAGGTTGCAGTATCTGCAAGAGAAATGCAGTGAGGATAATTCACTGGTAAGAAAATAAGGAGATCTGTCAAATTTTCTCAAGAAAGACTGCTTGATAAATTAAGACTTGTTAGCATCGAACAGGGATATACAATTTGGGTGAGATTCTCATATTTTTTCTTTTCTTGTGAGAGATTTATATTTGCCTATAAAGACCAACATATAGGTGGCAGCCGAAAAAATGAATATACCCATTGTGTGAGTATATATATAGTCATCCTCAGACAGACTTTCGTTGTATCACAACTCTTCAGTGTGGGGACACACACACACACACAAGACATGAAGCAAATGATATCCAGCAGAAACTATAATGGATGCAACCTATGCTGATGATCTTGGACTTCTTGCAAATATCTATGCAAGCTGAAGCACCTGGAGAAAAAGCTAGATGGGAATGATGCAAGGATGTTACATGTGGTTTTAAACAAATTCTGGAAGCAGTGACCTAAAAAACAGCAGCTGTAGGGCTACTTACTTTCCATCTCACAAACCATCCAAGTAAGATGAACAAGACATGCTGGGCATTGCTGGAGAAGTGAGGATGAACACACAAGTGATGTTCTCTTATAGACTCCAACACATGTACATGCCAGTGTTGTCCAACTAGCAAAGACTTACATATATTAGCTCTTTGCAGACACTAGATGCTATCAAGAGGATCTGCCAAGTGTGATGGACAATAGGGATTAATAGCAAAAGACAGCCAAAGGAATCTGTGCTATCAGCATGACCTAATTATATATATATATATATATATATATATATATATATATATATGTGTATGTGTGTGTGTGTGTGTGTGTGTGTGTGTGTGTGTAGTTGGGTAGTGGTCTTTCATTAAAACATGTTTCATTAAATAATAAAGACACATTTTGTCTATGTGATTTTATTGAGATGCTTTCAAGTTTCCTGATAAGTGTCTTGGTTTCAAGGTTGAAATAGGAGGATGAATTTACCAAAATTGTGCCAAGTGCTTTAAAAAACACTCTTTACATATGCAAGCAATCCCTGATGATGGCCTAGGAAAGGTCCAAAAGCGCTTGGGACAAATTTGGTAAATTCATCCATCAATTTCAACCTGAAGCAAAACACATATCAGGAAACTTGAAAGGATCTTAATAAAATTATATAGACAAAATGTGTCGATTATTCAATAAAACATGCTTAAATGAAAGACTGCTGCCCAACAACACCCACCCACGCACACGTGCACACACACACACACACACATATATATATATATATATATATATATATGTATCTATATGTATATATATATATATATATATATATATATATATATATTTATATATAATCAATTTTGTTTTTGGTAACAGAGTTTTGGTGATGAAGAATTTGTTAATGAATAATGCTTTATAATATCTGTTTTGGTACAACCTAAACAGATATTACAAGGCATTATTTATTTATTTTCCATTAGAAATAATAAAATCCTATAATCTTTAGTTTAGGTGATATTTAATTTTTTTGGGTAAAAATATGTTCTGAGTGTATTTATTTATGAGTAACACTATATATATATATATGTGAGTGTGTGTGTGTGTGTGTGTACAGGCATAAGGGGTATTTTTAGTTTTGGGGTTGAAACATTCATTTATTTCCTTTAAAAAATTATAATGATAATTGTGAGTGTGGATACAAACCCTATCTTAATAAGTTGCTGAGTGAACTGGAATTTGCTTTAATCTCTAAGAACATTTACATCAAACATGTTTTTTTCTATGTGCTAAAACTTTAAAAAAATCTCCTTTTGAAGACTAATAAAACTTTTTGCATAAGACTTATGGGACATTATCATAAAACTAAACAGTTGTAGCCCTATGATATCAGAGGCAGAATTTATCAAAATACGTAAAAATTTTATTCGTTCAAAAGATTACATTATAGGAACATACTAAATGTGTATATAGGAAGTAAGAGAATGTCATATCTTTCATTTTGAATCAATTACAGTGAATGTAATATCAATTTAAAAAGTTGATCATTTCCTGTTTGTTTTCCAATTATAGCTTAACTGGATAACAGACATCTGAAACCTTGTTTAGATGACGCAGAAAAAACCCTAAAACCTAGGGAGACCCTACTGTCATCATTTTACCAGCAAACCCAAGATTAATTCAATATACATTAATCTATAATCCATGTTTGTTATGCTTTATAAATATTTTTAAAAATTATAGTAAATTTTGCTCACACTTTTTTTAAAAATTGCTACAAGAGTAGTACCTCCATGACCAAACCAGGTTAGGGAATATGTCTGTTTTTTTATGAATCAAGTTCAATGTAAAATAATATATATAATAATATCTTTTTTTTACTAAGAAAAATGAGTAAAATACATCTTAAATTATAATTTGAAGTTTTCAACTACAGTATATACTTTAATAATGAATGAATTTGTAAGTAATGAACTAACCTTAATTTTTTGTCACAAAAATGTGTTTTTATCAAATATTGCATATAATGAATGACCTCTAATTTTGGACTATGTTAGCTACTAAATATGTCTTTAACATCCAATGACATAAATAGAAGACATTCAAATAATCATTTATATTTTCAAAATTACTTCAATCAAAACCAATGCAATAACATAAATAGATAATATAGTCTATACCTTGATGTAGCTTGCTGTGTTTACTTGGATATTCCAAACATACTAAAATACCACCAATGATATACAATACCATTGATAATATAAAGTGTTAAAGATAGTAAACAATTTTATGTAAAATCTATTATTAAAACTAATTAGCTTTTTTTGGTATAGGCTATATGGGATCACTTTCTATTGAAGTTATAGTAAGGTCAGGCCAAGAAAAAAGCAAAGCTTTAATATTCCAAAAACATATATTGTGTAATAAATAAACCATTATTTATTAGGTGAAAAATTGGTCAGAAAAATTTGTTCATTACAAGAGTATATACTGTATAGGATATCAAAATAGGTGTTCCATATTGAATTAAACTAAATTTCTAAACTCCAAACAAACATCTTTAGTTTGCTGAGAGAGCGACAGACAGAGACAAGGAGAGGGTAGAGGGGTTTTGTAACACAAGAAAATAGACCCAAGTGAGAATGATTTTCTTTTTACATTTTTAAAATATAAAATATTTTTCTTTTCTAATTCATATTTAATTATGTGTAAGGCTAAATATGGATTAGATAAAATAAAATTATGCTGAAAAATCTAGCAATAAGCTTGAAAGCTATTTTAGTCGATACAATTCAAGAAAAACTTGAGTTTAGTTTATTTTTTTAGTATAAGCCAAAGGAAGAAAATTAAAATCTAAATCAACTTTAAATGTTTTTTTTTGTTTGTTCTCAAAGCCAAAGCTCAACTTTTCAATATGACCTTGACATTGTGACTTCCAATGAGCCAATGAAGTGACTCATCAAAGCACATTCTCTGATTAATCACAGAATTAAGAAACTGAGCTAAGGATCAATTTGAGCTCACTTGCACATACACACATGCATATATACACATAAGCAGATGAATCAAGATACAGAGGAATGATTGAAACATATTTGAAAAGTTTAGATTTTCCATGGATATTCTCTTTCATGAATAAAAACTGGGATACCTATTTAAGTAGTTGAATTTTAATCTGAAATTTTCATGGTATAATGTTCTATTGATGAATGACTATGCACCAGAGAATTAAGTACATTGAAAAGGATGAAGATTATGTTGAAAATGAATATTTTTACAAAGTAAATGCTTTTTTTTTCATAATTTGGTAACAAAATTATCTATGTACTTGCAATCATACATACAGAGATAGATATATATTCATTTATTTAGACAGAAACATACATATAAACACACATATAAAATACAGATACTTAACATTGACTATTTTTATTCAAATATATATATTGATATGACATTTCTACATGTGAGCAAAATTAACTATAATTTTTTTGAATATTTATAAAGAATAACAAACATGGATTATAGATTAATGTATATTGAATTAATCTTGGGTTTGCTGTGTCATCTATATATATTTATAAAATAAAACACACAAATTTAACAGTTATTATCTTTATATATGTACACAAATATGTATGAACTTGAACTAAATAGAACGTTATCTCAACAGTCCAATGAATTTAACATTTCCACTTGTCATATACTTATTTAGATTTTATACACTGACTTCATGAAAATTCCATTTTTTTGTGCAGTGTATTGACATGTCATCAAGTGTGTTAATTCAAATCAGGCATCACTGAATTGATGCTTTGTTGCTGGTAAGTTGTGAATACAAGTGATTATTTGAAAAGGCAGCATGACATTTCTATGATGCTTTGGAAATGTGTAGAATAATAACAATAATAATAACTCTTACCGGCCCTGGGATTTCAACGAGCATCCAGTTGTCAGACAAAATTAAAACTGGCTTTATCTCAATACAGAACCCGTGCAACTACTAAACAAGCCAGTATATATATATATATATATATATATATATATATATATATATATACACTATGTCCACTCCTGAGTAAGTGACCAATCTCTGTCCAAGGAAAGGACTTGACCACATGTGCACAATGGAATCCCTTAATGTGCCATAAATCTCCCCTTCTTCCGAGCTCAGGAGATCACATCTCAGATCTAACTCAGCTTGTTGTTGTGACAGGGTGCTGACATTGATAACTACCAAACTCAACTATTCAACAAAATGGAGGGTCTTATATGCCATTAACTGTAAGTGGAGGTTCTTATATGCCATTAAATGAAGTACTCATGGTGTAATGGTTACTGTTTTAGGAAATTGACAGGGTGACCCGAGTTCAAATGCTGGATGATGCAGTTTACGTTTTATATAGCAGTAATACACTATGAAAAAGTATGAATCCAACTATTCTCCTTCCCGCAATAGATAAATAATAGGGCGGATAGGGCTCTTTAATCTTGGTATGGCAACCAGTCAAGGAGAAGAAAAACTTAATTCAAACCTGTTAAACTCTACTTTGAAATTGATCTTGTGTCACATCCTGTTTGTGTAGAGGAATCAGGGAAATATAAATATATATAGTATTAAATGCAAATGGAAGCTCATAAACCATTTAAATGTAAATGGAAGGTCTTATATACCACTAAATACAGCAATTGACTGACTGGAATTATACAGAGCTAGTTGACAGCTTTAATGTGTTCTCTTGGCATTGTTTCAGTCCTCAGAAACCATTTTAACATTGATAGTGCCAGGTAATTCTACTGGTGCATAATTAATATTAATTTGGCAAATCCTCTTTTCTGATTATAGTCTATGATAGTTATTTGTTGTATGTAATCAAATGTTTAAAGTTATCATCTGATTCAGGTGATTGTCAGTTTGATATGTCTTTTGAAGCTCTTGGTTAAAACAGTGTAAACAAAAAAGCAAGCTCAACCAGATGTTTTCTTTAGATTTATGGGCCACCATGATTGAAGATTTACATATGAACTTGGATGTGGATCAGAAGTTCAAATGCCAACTGGGAAGGTCATCTAGGATTTATTTATGAATCAGATGGAGAAGCAAACAGTCAGGATTCATTTCTGATAAAATTCTCTCTACATAAACATATACACACATTTATTAATGTGGTCTTCATCATTTATAGATGAATAAAAATATACAAATACACAACTATATAACTGTGTTTACTTTTCAGTGATGCATTTATATAGACACATAAATTCAACATTTCTTATACAGTACCATTCACAAATAATTAAACCATTACCAATTTTTTTGAAAAAAGAGAATTTCTCTCTAAACCAAAAATATCTGGATTTTATTATATGCAGTGGAACATTATACACTCTAAGGAGGTATTATTTGATATTATTTATAATCAAAGTCTATCATATTGAAACCATGTAGCCAAAAATATGAATATGTAGTAGTAAAAAAAAATAAGTATATTCAATAATATATGTTAAAAGTTTATGTAAGTTTATTTTTAGTTGCAGTGTTTCAATGATTCAAACTTTGGTAATTAATAATATCTATTTTGACTGTATAATGTTTCACGAGAAATATTAAAATCTTGGTATGTTTGGTTGAGAAGAAAATTAATTTGTGTGTGTGTGTGTGTGTGCATGCAGGTGTATATATATATATATATATATATATATATATATTTAATATAAAATCCACTAACCAATATGTTATAGACATCTTTTGTATATGATATATTTTTAGATGTATGTAATATATACAAGGTGTATCTCAAAGGTTCAAGGAATTTAACCATGAAGAAAAAATTTCAATTAGGCTTTGACATATGTATAAAGAAAATTCCATAAAAATATTAACACAGACATACATCTCTCTCTCTATTTATATGTATTTATATTTACATATGTACATGTAGGTGTAATATAAAGGCTCCTCCACATATATTTTCACAGATATATGCGTGCAATATATATATAAAAGACTATCCAAAAGTTTAGGAAATTGGATCATTTAAAAATGATCCCTTCATGAATTTATTCTCTCACTTATAAATAGTAAGGAATAAAGTGCATATTACAGTACTATATTATATATATATATATATATATATATATATATATATTCAAAAACTACATTAACTTATCCTATATATGTGTGTATGAGCATATATATATATATATATATATATAAACTACATTAACTTATTAGATATAAACTGCACACACACATATATACTCTGATGACATTTTTGAACCATGAAAACCAAGCACTATAACACTGATAGAAGAAGAATGAGTACTGGAAAAGAGACTATGTTTAAAAAAAACATTCCATGAGAGTATATTTTGGTCAGCCTACAAACTTTTCATCCAACCCTTGTGTATATATATATATATATATATAAGCACACATACATAGATATCATTTAATCTATTCATCAAATTGACTTTATCTTTAAATGGAAACATTCTTTGTTTCTCTCTCTATATATATATCTATATATATATATATATATATATCATTTCCTCTGTATGTGTGAGTGAGTGAGTGTGTGTGTGTGTGTGATACTTATATTTGTCATCCCTAAATATGTCATTTCATCAAAATAAAAAAATTATTTCAGGCCTGGGAGATCAAATTTGACCTTTATGAGAGGTGAGAGGAATGAGAAAGAAGTGGCAGGGAAAAAACACATAATTGTGGGGAGAAGTTATTTCAAGCAGATGGTTAATGTTTTACTGAAATCCTAATAATTCTGACTTTCTTCTTCAACAAACACAAATGGAGGTCATCAAGATGGGTGGTCACATCTGACCAAATCCTTACAGACATTTATGAAAATAACAAGAAATTTTAGTTTGTCTTTGCTTCTACTCCAGAAATTGGTAAATCCAAGAAACATTGAGCTTTCAAACTTATGTAGAAACTCTTGGGGATGTTTAAATGGTTCTTTCTCTTCTAATTCTTGACTGCAAAATAAACACAATGAAAGTATAGAAAATTCATCATCATCATCATGTTGCTTGGTCAGGCAAGGGATTTTTACCAGCTGTTGGTATCATACAATCTACTTCTTACATGGTATTTACAAGCAAATAACCCTTAATGACCTTTGAGATGCCTAGAAGGATAAAAGAACAATATAGAACTCCAACAACCTTCTGGATAGTGAACCAATAAACTAAATCTGTTAATCTGCTGCTTTCTGTGAATTAAATTTCGTTTGTTTTTATCTATTTAATAAAATACCAACTCCATATGGAGGGTGTTTCCATGATGTAATGGCTAAAATACTAGACAGTGGCCTCTAAGTCAGTGAGTTTAGACTTTAATCATGCTATTATGTTCATTTTTTGAATGATATCCTTGGGAAAATTATTGAACTCCTTTATCCTTTTCAGCTATGGGTTAAATAATATCACTGCTGTTACTTTAAAAGGATGGCTTTGACATTTGATAACCTACAAAGGTTGATATGCCATTAAACAAAGAAACCTCAGCAAACTAACGCCATATGAAATTTGTTTCTTTTGAAAATTGATTGATTGATTTTAATGGTATGTCAACCTGTCCAGGATTATTTTATGCCAAGAGGTTAGGAATCACATTCATTGTATATTTGTATTCATATTTTTGTGTCGTTGTTTCTGGAGAAATCTTTTGTTTTATAAACAGTCCTGTTCTATATGAATAATCTGCAAACAGATCTATTAGACTTATAGATGAGACTCCAGTTACCACTCTGGTTGAGAGTGGATCTGGGAGAAATGACAATGAAGGGATTCTCCACACTCACCAGAAATAGAGCTTCGCCATCTGATGCAGTTTAGTGTTATAAATAGGACACTCCATTTTTTTGGTGGTGGTGGGGTTCTTAGCCCTCTGTAGAGGATGCAATTAGCATATTGTAAGCCTCACCAACCAGGCAAAAAAAGATTTAATAATCAGATACAGTGGGAGACAACATGTAAAATAATGCAACTACTATTGCAAAAATCAAAAAATTTAGAATGTATATCAATATATTCAACAAAATAGTTAAGATTGGCTTATCCAAAATATTTGTTGTTAGATGGCATTAGAAGCATTTAGTTTTAAATGTTATTCACAGTGTTTTTGCCAAAATTGTAAAAATTTGTTTCATTATGGTTATTGAAGATGGGAGAAAATAAGCAACATTTTCAAAATATGATGCATTGTTTTATTTTGAGATTGATTTTTTTCCTATGGATTTCAATGGCAAGTCAACCCATCTAGGGTTATTTTATGTCAAGAGGTTAGAGAATCATCTTCATATTTACATTTTTTTGTGTTGACATTTCTTACTCTTCTTCAAGAGATATTGTCAGTGTATTCTTAGACCTTCCAACAGGGTGTTTTTTAAAAATTAGAATGGGAAAAGATTGACTTAAATGCCAAAAAAAAAAGAAAAAAAAAGATTTATTCAGTTTATAAAGAAGATATCATATGATAAAAGTGATTTGCTAAGTTATATGCGGGAGAATTCTCACAGAATGATACTGTTAGGCAGGTAAGTTGATAACAAACAAATCAAAACATTATTTGAGAATAACCAACTTTATACAGTATCATTCAAACATTAGTTTACTTTTACCAATTTTTATAAAATGTTAATTTTCTCCAAACCAAAAATACCAGGAATTCTATTATCTCTCTATACATGTTGTTTAGAAAAATTAGTTATCATTTGAGAACTACAGGTTGTTTCAGAAAAATTGATATAATTTTGTAATCTTATAAACTTGACCAATTTTCATTGAAATGGTCTCAAATTTCAACATGTGAAGAAACAATTCAAATTTCTGTGCTTTTTATTTTGCCTTAGTTGAAAATAACTTCAATCTCAATACTTTTTGAACACATGTAATATAGTAAATCACTCATGTACACACACACACATATATATATACATGCACAAACATACACAGAGAGTGTTTTTAGCTTTGTGCATTGTTACCTCTTCCTGAAATTATTGAAAATGAAGTAGGAACTATATTTTCAAATCTAGAAATTGAATTGATAAAGTTTTGTTTCAGGATTTAAAAAAAATGTTTAATTATCTAATGTTTCAATTTTAAATATTTTATTTTATGAACTGTTGTTTGCAAAAACAGAATGCAAGAGGGTGGTTATATAGGCAGAGAAAAATACTGGTGATAAAAAATATATATTCAAAATGAGTCAAATTAAATTATGGTAGCCACCTGCTCTGAGTAGCATTTAGCCATTTGAATGTATTCCAATCAAAATAGAATTATCACATAATTATATTATTTATTCGAATTTTTATTTATTTACTTTCAATATCTTTTCAAATGAATTTTTTTTTAGATTTATAAATGGCGTGATCATTTTTTTTCTATTACACACACACACAAATATAGGGATCTTCAAGAAACTGGGAGAAAAAGGCGAAAAAAGGTAAGGCTGAGAAGAAAGAAAATTTGACTGATAGCGAGAATAAAGAGTATATCAAACAGAAAGTAGGAGGGAGATAATCCTTAATGAGAGAGAAAGAGAGAGAGAGAGAAGAAGAAAGAGAGGAGATTGGGGAGATAAGGAGAGAAAGAAAAGGGATATGGAAAGGAAGAGAGAAGAGATAAGGGGAGAAAAAGAGAGGGGAAATGAGGGGAGAAACAGCAGGTTTTACTGAAAGAAAGTGTGTTCAGCAGATAAAGTCTTTTCTATATGTACTCCTTTTCTTTCGTTCATGATGGCAAGAAGCAGTGTCAACCCAACCAAAAAAATCTATATAGGTTTTGAAAAAAATAAATATCAAGTAAGAGATTATGGTCACACTGCTGAGTTTGCTTTGGGATGAACAGAATCTTGAGAGGCAGAGATAATCAAGCAGAAGTGTAAGCAGGATGCAGATTTCTGATAGCAAAAGTAGTTATGGGTAGTAGAATGGCTCGAATCAGAGTTGGGGTTGAGATTGGGGTTTGAGAATTTTCTTTGAGTTGACTAGATTAGTGATTTGTTTAGTTTTGACCAAAAAAAAAAAAATGGTTCAGCAGTAGAGCAGCTGGCTTTTCTCATGAATTACATCAAGTTGTTCATTAATACAAGGGTGAGTCAAAAGTTTTGCAATATTTTAGTATGCGCTAGTTAGAAGTTCATATGATGACATCATATCTGCAATTGATGACTTTTGTAACCAATGGGATCCAAGCACTGCAAAATTGATGAAAGGAGTGTGTGGATCACTAGGTGGATTATGTTGAAAAATAAACCCCATTTGGTCACATTCCATGAGAATATCTTGCTCAGCAAATCAACTTTTAATCTGACCCTTGTATCCTGTAATCAAAGCAGTTAAAGCCACAGAGGTTACCCACTGTGGTTACTAGTATTGTAGTAATTGGTGCGCATACACATGATGCATTGCATCACTCTGTGTTTGATTTCAAAGCCGCCCTGTTGAACGTAGATGTAATTTAATCTTAACTTATGCTTTACAAGTTTGAACTGGGCCAAATCACTACAGAAGCAACCAAAAAAATTTGGTGTGTAAAAGATGAAGGTAGCCCTGGGAGAGTATCAGGCGAGCTTGGCATTTCATAGTTTAGAGTGGTTTGTCACCCTTATGATCTCCACAAAAGCATCTGGAGCTGCCAAATTGAGCCTCATAATATTGCAAAACTTTTGAATTACTCTAGTATTATCAATGTTATTATACATGAAGAAAATTTTCTTTTCCTCTTTCACACTCATTTTCCTATTGCATCAAATGACTTTTAATAGATAACTTTTAATGAATTGCAAGAGAACCAAGGAAAAATTATAACTAAAAATTTTGGATGTGGTCCTTCAAGCAGAAAATATAAGTGAATAAAAAGCAGCAAATAAAAAAAAATCAACCTGGTATACATAATTTAGATTGTTTAAAAAACAGATAATGATGATTTTTAGTTTGTAAAGAGAGAGTGAGAGGGAGAGAGTAAGTACCTTTAAAAAATATAGTATTTTGGATACAATTTTTTTAGGGTCAGTTTGGATTGGTGAAAATCTGAATAGTGATAGAGAATATACAAAAGGCCGAATAGTCTTAAGTTGGTTGAATTTCTTAGCAGAAGCTTTTTCCTCATTATTAAATTTTAGCTTTTTTTTCATCTTATGTATATTTCTGGTTTACAACTACTAATAGTAGATGTAATGGTTTTAAGTTGTCTAAATTTCTTAGATAAATCATTGTCATTATTGATAATTCTTAGTAGATTTTTAAAAAAAATTTATTTTATCTTATTTTCATTGACAGACCAGTAGTAAAGATAACTATTTGAAGTTGTCCAAATTTTTAGATGAAGTATTACTTATGGTTGAATGAGAGTAAAGAACATGATCAGATTATATGATTGTGTATACGCATGATTATGTAACTTTAAAAATTAAAATGTAGCCCGAATATAAATCAACCAATGACTGTGGTCAGTATCTATAAGCAGAAGCTGGAGTATCATAAAAGAGGTATTTAAGCATTTCTGTGTGATAAGAGGTGGTCAAACAAAATGAGTGTCTTGTTTGGCTGAAGAACACACTTCATTTCATATTCAAAGTTCACATTTTCTCAAAAAAATAAGAAATAATAGCAGAATTCTGAAGTATAATCTTTTTATTTTCTCAACAAAGAAGATCACCGTCTGATGAAAATGAAGACTTTATTATGTTAGTGTTGTTTCAAATGGCCTTTTGGCATCAATGATGCTTATTATAATGCCTTTCACAAAGTAATTTAGTGCAAAGGGAATATAAGCAGTCTCAGACCAAATTTCAACTTGGTTTGCCATTTCTTTTTTCCATGCTGTGATACAATTTGTGAGGAGCACTAAGAGTAATGGTAGGAAATGAAATTTTGGATCCAAGTTCAAATCCTGAGCTAGGCTGTTTGTATTTCCTTTTGTGCTTATGTTCTTGGGAAATGCATGAATCCATCTGCTCTTTCCCCACCCCCAGCTATGGGCAAATTGTAGGGTAGAGTAAGTTCTTTAGCCCTGGTAAGGCCACTAGAATCAGAGAAGAAAAATCTTGAATTTAAACCAGCTGTACTCTGTTTAAAAATTGATCTTCAGTCACAAACAATCATACAATCTCATCAAGATTGCAGAATGCTGGATTTGCTAGCTTAACAAAGAAGATTGTCAATGAAATAAATTTTATCTAAAATAATACCTTTTGAAATTGAACATCAAAATAACTGATCAGATAAATCATGTTTTTTAACCACCACCACCACTACTACTACTACTTCTACTATTACTACTACAACAATTACTTTTATCATCATTAACTCTTATTATGCATTGTCAAAAATATATTTGGCTGAGTTCCAAGCTTTGTTCAGACAGAGACAAGTCTTTGTTTCTAGTGCTGATCTTGTTACCAAAATACATCAAGCAACCCATTACTCTGTTTCCCTATGAATTAGACACCCTAAAAAGACTAGAATGGATTGGTTGAAGTATTATAGAAATCACATCAATGACACAAATTTAATTATCTGAACAAAGCTTTAAATTATTTTATGCAGACATTTTTGGATCAGTGTCTTCATCTTGGTTGTTTAGTTATATTTCAGCCATTGTACCCTGTGTCCTTCTTCAGGTGATTATTCTAGCCAGTAATCTACTGAGACTTTTGAACTGAACCCTTTATTTAATCTCTTAGAGTAGATTATTCTCCATTCCACAGTCCATACATAGAGGATATCTGGTATCAGTTAATTATTCCTCATTAATTTTACCTTGAGATGCTTCTGTGTAACTCTCTCCACTGAACCACTTATCTAAGTACACCAACATAGAATTATAATTCCTCAACTCATAAATTCACTAATCTAAGTACACCAACACAGAATTATGATAATTCCTCATCTCATAAATTCACTAATCTAAGTACACCAACACAGAATTATGATAATTCCTCATCTCATAAATTCACTAATCTAAGTACACCAACACAGAATATGATAATTCCTCATCTCATAAGTTCACTAATCTAAGTACACCAACACAGAATATGATAATTCCTCATCTCATAAGTTCACTAATCTAAGTACACCAACATAGAATTATGATAATTCCTCATCTCATAAATTCACTAATCTAAGTACACCAACATAGAATTATGATAATTCCTCATCTCATAAATTCACTAATCTTAAAACATGGATGTCACTTCTTCAAGTTGCAGACAATATTGGGCAGAGCATTTATCATATTTTCTAGCTTATAAGAAAGAATACAGTTATTACACTGTATTCAATCGACTGGTATTATGATTGGTTACTTGGTTTTTTAGTATATCAACCCTCATTGGAATTTCTTATGCCAAAATCAGTTTAATAATTATGGCCTCTAATGGTACAAAAATATATCTTCACAAACATTTTAAACAGGAAACAGTTTTAATATACAGTATTGCATTAACTAAAAAAAACATATATGAGCTCATTAGAGTTTGCCAATGAACTCTGTTGATTAAAAACAAATTACTGTTATTAGACCCCTAATAACTAATTCAAATAAGTAATTCTAAATAATTCATGGCTAAATGAGAGATATCAGATTCATTGATTTTAATGACATATCAACTTATCAAGATGATTTCTATTCAGTGTATGTTCATATTTTTCATGATTGTGAAGTTGTTTCTTAAGTTTTTTTTGGCACACGGTCCTATAGAGTCTTAATTTTTAAACAGATCTATTTGACCCATAGATGGGACTCTAACAAGTACAATCAGTCTGTGTTTAAGTAGACCTGGGAGTAACTCCACATTGTGCTTAGTTTCAGGACCTTATCACTTCATGTAGTTTAGTATCATATATAAGATAGCTCTTATTATCTGAGGTAGGGGTTTGGGTTGGAGTGCAGTTGGTATAAACCAGGCTCTCATAGCAAATTTACCATTTTTAAAGGTTTTTCTTTTTTTGTGTTTGTGGTCACATGGGTTGCTGTGAAATGTTTTTTGGGGTATAATCAATTTTAATGGAAGTGCTCGGGGTGTAATGGTTACTGTTGTAGGAAATAAACATGGTAACCTAAGCTCAACCTGGGCAAGGCTGTTTGTAGTATACTGATATCTTTGGGAAAGGTATGAATCCAACAATCCTCGCTCCAGACATGAGTAAATAGGAGAGCAGACTGGACTCTTTAACCTTGGTATGGTAACCGGACAAGGAGGAAGAAAACCCTGAGTTCAAACCTGCTGAACTTCATTTAAAATTGATCCAATGTCCCACCCTGCTGGGGTGGTGGGGTTGGTATGGAGGTGCTTGTGGGGCTATGGTTATTGTCATTGGAAATGGATAGAGTGAACTGAGTTCAAATCCTGGACATGGCTGCTTGTATGTCACATAGTGCTAATACCCTTGGAAAAGGTATGAATCAAATTATTCTTTCCCCAGCTATGCATGAATAGAAGGGCAGACTGAAATATTTAACTTTAGTATGGCCACCAGCTTAAGAGCCTTCTCTTAAGCTGGTGGCCATACTAAAGTTAAATAAAACTTTGAATTCAAATCTGTTAAACTGTTTTTTTAAAAAAATGACCTTGAGTTGCATCCTGCTTGGACAGAGGGGTTAGTAAATATATAATTTTAAGATTGATTCTTATTTTAAACAAGTCTTCTTCTTTCTCACAGTGGTTGAAATGCTGTAATTGTTATCTGAGCATCATTAAGAAAAATGTTGCTCAACATTAATGATAAGAAGTAATTCCCTCTCATTGTCTCACTGTTCCTGTAACCTGGTTTGGTCATGTGGGTGCCAATCATTTAGTATTTGGAATGATCAGGCAGAGTCCATCTCTCCCTAAGTCTACAACTAGTTTAAATTAAGTTTTCCAACTACTAGACCAGTTGCCATACCAAGGTTGGAGAGCCCAGCCTACTTTACTATCTACTCATAACAGGAGGGAAAATAGTTTGATTAATACCTTTCCCAAATGTATTTGTGTTATATGAAATCCAGACAGCCTTATTCAGGATTTGAACTCAGGTAGTTGAGTTCATTTTTTACGATATTAACCCTTAGACCATGAGCACCGATAACAAATTACATTAAGACTCACTATGATAGTTATTGACAAGCTTGTTGAACATTGCTCCGTAGGGAGGTAACTCTACTTGTAATTAAGTATTTGGATAATTCCCATAAAAAATGGCTGTATTATTTACATATGGATTTGACCTTGGATACCTCAGTCCACTTTCTATGACAATAACCATTTTGCTATGAGTTCTTCCAGTGATTCAACATATTTAAAAAAACATTTTGAAAATCAATATTTAAAATTCTTGCTCTCACTGACCTCTGTCAACATTGTAATCAGGCAGGCTATTAATCATTCTATGTTCATTTTGTCTTCAATTCAATGGATGATATAGAGAATAAATTTTACTAGTGAACATTTCTTTTGAGGTGGAATTATTTGCTCAGCACTAAGCAGATTCTTTATCCCTCAAGTATTTTCCATTGGTCAAGAAGGTATGTATTTTCTATTAAGTTGCGCGCCAAATTGATTTTTCACCATCAGAATGTTATTTGTTTCTTAAGCTCCATTAAACAGAGACTAAGTTGTCAATTGAAGAAGAGTTAATAAATCACATGTGTTCATTGAAAAAGAAAAAAGAAGGAAAGTTGAGAACAAGAAAGGTTGTTGGTTATTTAGTATGTTTGTTTTGAGAAAAGTGTTGACATTTGGGGACAGCACAATTTGTCAAAGTATTCAGTATTGGTAACTGTAGTTGGACATGGACATGGTGGGAGGAAGGAGATGGCTATAGAGCAAGGAAGAAGAAAAAAAGAAACATAAGAGAGGGAGAGAAGATTCAGAAAGTAGGAGAAAAAGAGCCAGAGAAAATTTATAAGAGAACTAGAGAGGAGAAAAAGAATGAAAAGATGTAGAAGGAAAAGAATGATTAAAGAAAGAATCAAGTAGATATAAAAAAAGAAAAGGCAAAGAATAAAAGAGTTGGATGAAAATAGAAAATTAAAAAGAAAAAAGAAAAACAAGGGAAAATAAAAGAGAGAGAAGAATGCCAAATTATGGAAAAAAAGTAAGAGAAAAACAAGAGGAAGGAAAAGAAGAAAAACAAAGAAAGAATCAAAGGAAAGAAAAGAAAAATCAGGAAAAATAAATGGAGGACTAAAGAAAGAAAAGAAAGAAGAAGAAAGAAGAAAAGAAGAAAGAAAAATTAAAGAAAAATAATGAATTGAATGAAAATAGAGGGAGAAAAAGGAAAGAAAAATAGAAGAAAAAGAAGAAAGAAAAAAGTAAAAACAGAAGAGTTGAAAAAAGGAAGGAGAGAGAAAGAAAAAAGAAGTAAAAAGAAAAGGATAAAACAAAGAAGAGAAACTGAAAAAAGAAAAACAGGAAAAAGATTGTAAAAAAGTTTAGAGAAATGAGATGGAACAATAATTACAAAGATTTAAACAAAAAAATTTAAATTATTTTGAGAATAGAGATCAATAAAAGCCAAAAGAGAAAATGATATTTGAATGAAAATGCCAAACTTTAAGTTGTGAGAGTCAATTTGAAAGAATTTCTTGAAGAGGAACCAAAATTAAATTAAACTGAGAAAAAATAGACAAGAAGAAGAAATAAATTATGGCTGGTTATGTAATTTCTCTAAAATTACACTGCATGATAAATCAGATTCATTAAAAATATCTGGTGTCATTTCTTTTTCCTTTTTTAAAGGATTCAATTAAACAAAAGAAAAATAGATTGTGGATGTATTTTTATTTCATTATTTAATATGTATATTTTTGTATCCAGCACTTTGCAGTGAGGAGAAGAAGGAGGAGGATAAAATCATCACATCAGTTCTAAGATATGCTTATTAATCCTGCTCTAGATAGAGTGCATATGTCTGCATGTTTCATAACTGATAAGTGTGTGTGTGTGTGTGTGTGTGTGTGTGTGCTCACATTTCAAAATGTTTGTGTATGTTTCACAATGGATATGTGTATATGCATTTATATACTTCAGCACTGATGTCTGTGTTTCTGAAGAACAAATGTGTGTGTATACATGTGCCTCAAAATAATTTATATATATATATATATATATATATATATATATATATATATATATGCTTTTCTGAACAAGATTATGTATGTGTTTCAGAACAAGTCTGTGAGTGAAGGTATTTCAGAAAAAATGTGTATATGCATCGATATACTTCATAAAAAATTTTGGTGTTTTATGTTTGTATGCATGCATATTTACCCATCCCCTACATCAACAGCAGGATGTGACACAAGGTCAATTTTACAGCAGAATATAGCTGGTTGAAATTCAAAGTTTGCCTTCTTGTTACCTTAACAAAGCTAAATTGCCCAGTCTGCCCAACTATTTACTAAAAGCTGGTGGAAGAAGAGATGGATTCATGCCTTTCCTAAGAGTATTAATATGAAGAAAAACACAAACAGCCTTGTCAAGTATTTGAACTTGGTTAACTGTGTCCATTTCTTACAATGATAACTGTTACACTACTAGTGGGTGAGAGAGAGAGAGAGAGAAGAAAAAATACCTGGATACACATACACACACACACATATATATGTATATAAACCTACATATACATATATAGATATACATACATATTCAGGAGGTACACTCAGTGTAACATTTATCATTGTTGAAAATGGAATTGGCAACATGAATTCAAAACCTAGATGAGGCTGTTTGCAATTCACTTCATGTGATTACTCTTGGAAAAGGCATGAATATATGTTTCCTTCCCGACTATGGATAAATAGTAGGGTAGACAGGGTTCTTTAGCAATGATTAACCAACCAGTAACAGAAACCGTGAATTCAAACCACTTTTATTCTGCTTAAAAATTGACTGTGTCATATGTTGCCTGTGGCAGGGAACTTACAAAAATGCGCACACACACACACATACACACATACACACACACACATGTATTCATTGATACATGCAATTTTATATATATATATATATATATATATATATATATATATATATATTCGTCAAATTTGTAACTGAATAATAATTTAGGGGGAGTTGTTTATGTTTATCATGCTTTTTTTAATCAACCAAATTCTTGATATAATTGTGATAATTACAAAATGTTGATTAGAATCCTTCACTCATTCTTAAAAAAAGCATCAATATTATCATGGGCAGCTGTTACAAAAGAAATACCATATTCTAAAAAATCACTTATGAATTTTTATTCTAGTTTTAGCCACAAAATTTGACATGAACTAAGTAACAGTTTAACTTACATGGCTAAAATGTGCCCTATGCATTTTATTTTTCAAAATCAAATTAGATAAAAATGATTAAGCAAATATTGAACTATATTAAAATATTTTATTACATTAAATTCTATTAAAATAAATCATTCATTGTAAGAAAAGTTATAAGATAATTTTGTATCTAATCAATCATAGATTATCAATAAAAATATTTTGTTTTTTATGTAAACTGTGTGTGATCAACAGACAGACAAATTAACCTTTGTTAATTTAAAAGAGGCTAATTTGTAAAAAGTGAGGCAAGCATATTGATTTCAGCATGAATACACAGATTTTTCTATGATTGATTGATTTTAATGGTATGTCAACCTGTCTAGGGTTATTTTATGAATAGAGGTTATGGAACATGTTCATTTTATGTTAATATTTGCATTTTTTGGTTTGGTTTCTTTGTTTAATGCCATATCAATGTTCATGGGTTATTTAATGCCAAAGTAATCCTTGAAGAACAGTAATAGTACTATTTAACCAATAGCTGGGGGTATCATGTAATTCATACTTTTGTCAAGGGTATTAGTTCAAAAGTGAATGTAATATTGCAAGTAGAATTTGAACTCACTATGATGTCACAGTCAACCTCTTTAGCCACTACACCATGGGAGCTCCACTTTATATTTTTTTATGTAGTTGTTTCGGAAGAGGTTTTATTTTTGCATACTGTTCTAATGAACATAAATAACTTTTAAACAGATCAGTTTGATAAATAGAGTAGACATGGGAGTAATAGCAATGATTGGGTACCCCACACTCCCAAGATCTACATAACTGTAGCCACACTATCAGATGAAGTTTAGTGTCATACTCATGACACCCCTTTTTTGTGAGGGTTTTACCCCTTTGCTGCAGATGTAGTCAGTGTATTCTAAGCTCTGACAAGTATGTTTTATTTGTTTTATAAAATACAAGAAAAAATTTTAATGATCATATTTAAAGTTACAAAGAACAGTTAAGTTATTGTATGTGATAAAATTCTGTAGGTGCAGATAGTTTTGTATCTAATACCAGATGGACTTTCTTTCCTATATGTTTGGGGCCCAGTGTTATGATAAACCAAAAATTCTGTGTATATTTACACATTAGTCTACAGAGCGTTTTGAAAAATTCAATATCATTTGAGATGTACACAGTGTTTCAAATTTGATACAATTTTGTAATCTAAAAACTTGACCAGTTCTCATTGAAATGATCTGAAAATGATATTTTATTAATTTAAAACTTTATAATAAAAAATATTTTCCCAAAAATAATTTCTCTTTTAGAGACAAATTTTAACAGCATGTGTAGAAACAACTCTAAATTTGATGTTTTATGTTAAATGGCATTTCTATAGCTGAAAAGAAAAAAATATAACAAAGTACACATAAAATTTTGAGTTGTTTCTACACATACTGTTAAAATTGAGATCATTTGAATGAGAATTGGTCAAGTTATATCTATGGTATCAATTTTTCTGACACACCCTGTATATCTTGAATGATATCAAATTTTTGGAAACACTTTGTACAATGTGAATCAGGAATACAATCCAAACTTATTGTGTGAATATGTTAAAGAAAGAGAAGAGATTCATGCATATATGTAAAGAGTGACATAAAGGAGTGAGGAGAAGGAGTGTGTGATTGTGTATGGACAAGAACATGAATATGTGTATGTGTGTGTGTGTATACATGTGTGTGTGTGTGTGTGTGTGTGTGTGTGCCAATGACTCAAAATGAATGTATATGTAATTAAACACTCTTGTTCAAACAAGCGTCTGTGCACATGCATGAATAAGCTCATAAATGTGAATATAATTAAGTCAAGATAATTAAAAGAGAATATATAAGATTAATGCAAAAACCTCCAGCATTTTTTGATTGAAATTTTATTTCTCTATATATTATAAAACAAATTCATATTATGTTTGTATATATGTATATAATGGTAATCCAGCAAAAACAGCACATAATTGTGAGATTTATGCTAGTGTAATACAATTAAAACTTAGAGAATAAAGCAGTTTCCAGTCCAATTTACAAGTGAATGATAATAATGTAGGGTTAGCATTCATGCTGAACATCATTTTTTAATAATCCAAATTCTCAATGCAATGGAGACGACTATGAAATACTAATTAGAATTTTTCAATAGACAGTTGCATCAGCATCATCATGGACCATTGTAACAGCAGGAACTTGATGGGTTTATGAGTTGTTTCATATAAAATAGAAGGTGCTCATGGCATAATAGTTAACATAATAGGAAGTGGACTTGGTAGCCAGAGTTCAAATCCAGAACAAAGCTGTTTGCATTTCACATAGCACTAATACTCTTAAGGTACAAATTAGAACTGGTCCAGTCCGTTGGGGCTGTAGAATACACTGACTGTAAAGCCTCCACCCAACGAGTGTCCTGATTATGACATTAAACGATCTGACAGTGAGGTTCCAGTAATGCTGAAGCTTTGGGGAATGCAGAGTACCCCTTCATTGCCATCGCTCCCAGATTCACTTTGGCCCAGAATGGTAGCACCTATCAGAGCCCTATCTATGGTTTAAATAGAACTAAACTGCATACTTATGCTAAACTGAATTATTTGCATTAGAACAGTTTGACTAAACTGAATAGCTTGACATAGAAATGTTTTTGACAATTAAACTGTGCACTCATGCTAAACTGAATTGTTTGAAATAGAACTGTTTATTTGTTTAAAAATGGATTTGGCATTAGATAACCTACAAGGGTTGATATGCCATAAAACCCAAACAACTAAATCAAACCAAACAAATTGTACAATTCTCACTTCAGCTACTTGTAAGAAGTAGGGGAAAGTGGCTCTAACCTTTGTATGGCAAAAGGTCTAGGAGGAGGAGAACTTTAAATTTAGAATTAGATCTGGAAAGGGATGGGCTCTGCTATATGTTTATTCCTACTCAAGAGATGCAACATGAATAATGTCCTTATCATCCAACCAGATGATGGGATAAGTCTCAAGTATAAAATGAATCTACAATATTCAACAGCAGTGATTGATAAAATTAATGAAAGAAAAAACTGATCAAGGCATTTATGAGAATTACATTAGGATATGGTACACTGTTTTGAACAAATCCAGGAAGCAGCAACCTACAAAACAGCAGCTGTAAGACCACTTATTTCCCATCTCATCCTAATCAAATGAACAAGACATGCTGGGCATTGCTGGAGAAGTAAGGATGAACTCAAAAGTAACATTCTCACATAGACAAATCAGTGTTGGCTGATCAGCATAAACTTACAATCATCAGCTCTATGCAGATTCTTATCAAGATCAATGGCCGATAAGGATAAATGGCAAGAGAGGGTCAAAAGTATTCATGCTGTTGGCACATCTTGATGATGATGATGACAATGAAGAAAAAATGGTCAAATGTTAAGAAAAAGACAAAACCTAATAAAGTTACTAAGATTAATAAAAATACAATACTAATAAAAATACAAAGGGAAGTGATGATCTGTTGTTCAGCTCAATCCTTACTTTATGCAAGACTATTATTATATCCTTTTTCTGTGGACAAGTGTGAAAATGGCAGAAGGTATCAGCAGAAGGGAAAAAAGGGAGGATGTCTTGTCTACCAATTCAGCAACTTTAGTCAATTCATTACAATTGGTTGACAGGCGAAAAAGAGCCTGGACTTTTAATACATGTGCGTTTGTATCCAGATGACATGGCTGTAGGCACTTTGCATCAATAACATCAATAATTAAAAGGAAGATAATAAAGTTCACAACAGAAAGGCCTGTGAGCTATAGTGGTTAATGACTTTCTCTCTCTTTTCTTTGATGTGGAGAAAAGTATTGAGATAAGGACAGTCAGAACTGAACAGCTGTTTGTACACAAAATAATGAGGAAATCTTTGGTCTCATTTTACCACTACTGTGAAATTTACTTGCCATTAATTAATATTAGAACAAGGAACTATCCAACTGTAGCATTTATTAACAGTCATAGCCTATTATCTGAGCTCATATTGTTAAAAACCCTCTGAGCTTTCTATTGTCAATAACTGGGATGTATCATTAACATTCCAAATTTGTTCTGGACAAATGAATACGTTTTTTCCCCAATATTCTTGATATGTTTCAGCTGATTTATTCTACAGTCTTCCTCAGTTATAGTTAAAACATAAAAAAGAGGTTTTCTTTGCTCAACATAAGTGTTAAGAAAGAAAAGCTTTGGAAATATTTAATAAATTGGAACACACTCATCAGATTTCCTTGGTGAAGAAATTAATAATTCTCAAATTTATTTCCTGGCCAAAGAATAAACTCTTTGTCCCACAGATGCAAAGGCAAATTAATCAAGTGTTTATTTTTTTAATTACAGAAAATTAGCACTATGTAAAATGTAAACAGCTTTGTTCTGAATTTGGACTTGATTAGTTGAGTCCACTTCTCTAAATGACAAACATAATGTCACAAGTGCCTCCAACAAATTAAATTAAGTCTCTCTATAATAGTTACAATCAGTCAGACTAGCTTGTTAAACATTTCTTTCTTTGGAGGTGACTTTACCTGTCATTATGTTTTAGCATATTACCCATAAAAAATGGCTATATCATTTATGTTTGGATTGGAACTTCTGTTTAGGAATAAAATGTAGAATCTGTACTTCTTTTTCTTATTTACTAATAATACCTAGTGTTATCAAGCAGTATCTGATTGATTGCTTCTTCTTAACTGCAAATCAATCCATCTAGAGTTATTTTATGCCTAAGGGGTTAAGGAATCATGTTCATTGTATGTTCATAATTACATTTTTTGTACAATTGTTTTAGTTCTATTAAATATGAATAATTTTTAAACAGATCTATTATTAAACAGATTGTAGATGGGACCCTAACAGGTACTAGTGCTGTGGGTAAGGGTGGACCTGGGAGTAATGGTAATGAAGTAGTACTCTACACGCCTAAGATCTTCTGAAATGGACCCTTACTATCAGATGCAGTTTAGTGTCATACCCAGGACAGCCCTTTTTCAAAAGGTCTAATCCCTCTGTAGGGGATACAGCAGGCATATTATAAGACTTGCCAACAGGATTAAAGCAGTCGCTGATTTTATTCTGTCTAAGCAGAAGGGTGGTAAATAAATGAGAATTGTTATTTCAAAATATAAATAATCCAAGTTTGAATTTTAAAATTATAATGTTAAAATATATGATAATAAATAGGGTACATATTTTAAGTGAGACAATATTTATCAAAGTGAATAATGGCTAAAAAGAGAATAAAAAATTTTGTAGGTTTTTTCTTTGCCTCAGATAACCAGTGATAAGCAGCCTCACAAACTTAGGACCTCATGCATTTTGCCCACATTGTCATGATATAACCACTGGACTGAACCTGCAAGTCTCAGTAGCATTTATAGTAAAAATAATCATGGTAATAGCAATAACTTTGATGAAAGGAAAAAATGCTCTGATTACAACAAAGAAATAATTTACTGATTAATAGTACTCAGTGAATATAAAGGCAGTCTCTTTTAAGATGAGGAAAGATAATGAACCAAGGAAGATCATTGGTTGACATTGATGGTATATATGTCCTCCAAGATGGCAGATAATCAAAAATGCTTCAATTAGGCTAAATTTGATGTAAGAATACATTTATGATTCAATTCACAATCTTCACATCAAAAATGGGATGAAATCTATTCAAATGATGATGGTAAAGTAGCTTAAAATGAACCTTTTTGTTAAGATTAATTTTCTTTTTTGCTCATTTGACATTCAACTTTTAGGTGATACATTCACATGAAAAAAGAAAGAAAAAGAAGATATTAATAGCATCAGAATTTCTATTTGATATTTTACTAAAATAGGTTAGGTCTGACCTTGGATTAAAGAGTGAAATGATATAGATGTTAAAAGAGAATATCTTCTTCTCAAAAAGTTAGACTTTTCACACATTTTTTGGGTTTTCTTTCTTTCTCTCAGCTCCCATACAATATTGACCTTTTACAACCTTGGATGTCCAAGTAGGAATAGATGCTACTGATATGCTTCAGCAACAAGCTTAGAACTAGCTTCAGATTGTTTCAAAAAGACACATAATAATGTACCCTTTAAAGATATGGATACTCCAAAAGTACTGCTTCCTTTTTATTTCTATATAAGCTACAACAGATACAAAACCCTATTTTAGCATATCATTGCCACCAGTAGTTATGCATTTTTACTTACAATCAACAAGAACTTGCAGGTGAGAGTTGTACCAAAAGTAATGCCTCCTAGTTTATTATATTGCATTACCTAGCAGTGTTTTTATGCTCCACACACACACACACACACACACACACATTTTGCATGAAAAGAGTGCCTGATGCAATTATTGCAGAGTAGGTACAAAACCTATAAATAGTTGAAGTATGGACCCGATAAGTCTGTTAATATATATATATATATAAGTGATGTAGTTTGCTATGTTTAGAAATATCAGTGATAGAGCATATGTATATGCTAAGATAGAGGTGTCACAGGGTCAATGGTGCTTGCAATCATTGGATTTGGTCTGTGTCAATGCCACCCTAACTTAAATATACATCCTGTTGAAAGTTATAAAGCAAATCATATAAACTTCCACGATTCAAATCTGGTTGGAAAAAAATTGTCAAATTTTAAACAATCAATTTAGAGGTTAAAACAAAGCTTGAGTTAGAATTTCAGGTAGTATCAATGTTTTGTTGAAGTTATTTGATGTAAAAAAAACTGCCATTTGAAGTTATTAAGCAAAAACCAAATAATCACATTTTACTTTAATGAAAAGGTAATAAAATCATCAAAAATTGATCAACATTGATAATAGAATAAACGAAAACAAATGATAAATTTTTGAATCCTTTTCATTTTGCTATCGTGAACCTGCTTTTCAATAACAGCCAGAAATCTATTATCCTTTGGTTTTGTTATTTTTTTTTTACTGCAGCAGGTTCAATTTCCAATACTGTGTTTGAATTGCTTCCCATAGGTCTGTTTTGCTGTTATGTTGTTTGCTACCGACATATAATATTATCTTCGCAACTGACCATAGATTTTCAATTAGATTTAGGTCAGGACTCGATGGTTGCCATTCCATTATAATGATATCCTCATTTGTTATTTATCTAAACAGGGTTTCAAAATCATCTTTAAAAAGACATAGAAATACATTTTTAATCTAGTTAATATTTGTTCATTAAACTCTTTTTCTCTTTGAACCATGGCACTTATATCTTAATTGAATCTTCTTTTATTACAAAAAGTTAAGTAAAGGAATTTCTCTATTTCAGATAAACCAAATTACAACTTTTCACTCATTAAGAAGTATAATAAAATTGGTGAAAGTTTAAAAATCTGCCACAGTCATACACTGTAATTAGTTGCAAAAAAATGTTTAAAGTCTCGTACTGATTGAATATGACAGTAAATTAATAAAAAAGAATTACCATAAATCTAAGTTAGTTAGGCAAGAACTTAGCAAAAATTTAGATATAATTGCCTTCTTTCTAATTTCATTGATTTACTGGCAAAGAATTTAGTCTCCAGTACCTCATATCATTGGAGTATATACAATGTGCACACACCTTCCATATTGTCAACGAATATAAACTGGTAGCTCAATAAGAATGAAAGCAGATAAGACATCTATCTCAATATTAACAAAATAAATTTATTTTAATGAACAAACATGAATTTCATTAGTTGGGATTTGAAAAATTAAATCATCTGAGGTTAAAAATTCTACTCATTTTCTGCCAGTGAGTTATTGGAATAGATAAGTAGTTTTATGTAAGTTATTTAGCAAAAAAGTTATATATATATATATATATATATATATATATATATACACACATACATGGTAGGTGAACTTGTCCACGAGTTTCACCTACCTTGGAAGCAGCATCTCATCAACCGAAAATGACATCAACATGCAACTAGCAAAGGTGTGGACAGCTATTGACAGGCTAGCAGTTATATGGAAGTCAGACTTGTCAGATAAAATAAAATGCAGTTTTTCCAAGCAGCGGTCATGTCAATACTGCTATATGGATGCACCACATGGACACTGACTAAGCGTATGGAGAAAAAGCTTGAGGTCAATTACACAAGAATGCTACAAGCTATATTGAACAAATCCTGGAACAACGACCCACAAAACAGTAGCTGTACAGCCACCTACCACCCATGAAAACCATCCAAACTAGATGAACCAGACATATGGGACACTACTGGAGATATAAGGATGAATTCATAAGCGATCTACTCCTGTGGACCCCTTTACATGGACAAGCAAAAGTTGGAGGACCAACTAGAACTTATCTATGCCGATACAGGATGTAGCCTGGAGGACCTGCCAGAAGCGATGGATGATAGAGAAGTGTGGTGAGAGAGGGTCAGGGTAATCCATGCTAGCAGCACAACATGAGGATGATGATGATGATGATATACATGTGTTTGTGTGTGTGTATGTGTGTTTATCCAACCACTCCGCCATGGGCAGGATGTGATGCAAGGTCAATTTTCCAGTGGAGTAAAGCTGGTTGGAATTCAGAGTTTTCCTACTCCTAGACTAGTGGCCTAACCAAAGTTAAATAACCCAGTCTGCTCTACTATTTACCCATTGCTGGGGGGTGGGAGAACAGATGGATTCTTGTCTTTCCCAAGAGCATTAGCACAAAGTAAAATGCAAGCAGCCTTGTCCAGCATTTGAACTTGGGTCACTAATTTCATTTCCTAGGATGATAACTATTATGCTAAATACACCTCCATTCATATATACTTCTATGTTCATGTATGGTCACTGTAGCAGTAAGCAAAATGAACATCATATAAATTTAGCCACCATTTGAAATTCCACATTGACTTTAAATCTGCTTTGCAAATCAAACCGGGCACATTTTTTGAGGTTAGGAATAAGATAAGTTGTACAAAAAGATTTGTGTATTAAATGTTTTCTGTGCTTTATTTAAGTGACAAAGGAGATGAAAGATTGCTTAAATCAAAATATTAGCATGTAAATCAGTTCATAACTTGTTTTATAATAGCTGACAGTTATCTATACACTTGAGTTTTTGCTATGAAAGGTAGATATTTATCAGAAAATGATCAGATCCAAAAGTGTCTAATATCTTTTCAGTTTTTTGGACAAAAATTCTTTATAGCTTTACTTGTGTTCACTGGACTTTAACAAAGTACTTGGAGAAAAAGCTAGATGGGAACTACACAAACATGCTCCATACCATTTTGAATAAATCCTTAGCACCCTACAAAACAGCAGCTGTATGGTCACTTGCTTTCCATCTGAACCATCCAAGTTAGACAAACAAGATAAATTGGGCTCTGCTGGAAAAGCAAGGATGAGCTCATCAGCAAAGGTCTGTGGTCAAGCACTCATAGACACATGAGTGTTGGCCAACCAGCAACTCTGTACTGACATTGGATGCCATCTGGAGAACCAACCAAACTGATGGATCATAGAGATGGATGGTGAAAGTCAAGGGAATCTGTGCTATCAGCTCAACTTAATCATGACTATTTGCTCTGTGAAGAGTGTTAACTTTCATGTTCTTGCGAACTGCAGATTTAACAAAAATGTTTTAAGAAAAATAAAATAAAAATTTATTGCAAAATTAAAAAAAATATATACAAATTACTGATAAAACCTTAAAAAATCTTTTCATTACCAAGTTCTTTGAAAGTAAGGATGCTGTCCTCTGATCCAACACTGGATCACACGATATGTACTTTAGAGAACCTTGAGCAATAAGTTTCACAGAAACCTTACAGTATAAAAAAAAAAGATGAAATGCTTTCATTTCTGTTTAATGATCATCTTATAATTTTTTTTTTTGTGTGTGTGGGTGAGGGACAGAGAACAAAGGAGTTAATTTTTTTAAAGGAAAGGACATGAACAACATTTTAGCAAAAATGCTTGTTTGATTAATTAGAAGACAGGAAGCTCAGAATGAGGCCAGAGGTTTGGATCCCTGAGGAATGAAGACAGACAAATTTTAATAATGGGATATAGAATTTAATGAGCTAGACTAATATTCCACTGAGAGATCTATGGTTTTAGTCATTATAGTTATTACTATCTTTGTTATTGAATGTTGGCATTCTTTTGTGTGACTTGCAAATACAGTTTTCAGAGAAATTAATGGTAAGACCATTAGCAAGATTAAGCAAGAAAATACTGTTATTTGACATTTATATCCTGAAGTAGTGGGATTTTACAAGTAGATCAATGGTTTAATCATAGTTCTTATGGTATTTAAAAAATGAACATAAAAATTTAGAGTATTAGTTTCTGATTGATTGATTAATTTTAATAGCATGACAATTCATCTAGGGTCATTTTATACCAAGTGGTTAGGGACCTGCATACACTGTACATTCATATATACATTTTTTGTTGTTGCTTCATAAATTTCTTGCACACAGTTATATGTTATCAAATATTTCTATCTAATACAAATAATTATATCATTTCAAGTAACTATTTCTATTTGATAATAGTCATTTGTTTGCACACTGTTATATGGTTTCAAATAACTTATAATAATCCTTAGTAAACATTTAAGTCATCATCATCATATCGTGCTGGCAGCACGGATATCCCTGACCCTCTCTCGCCACTCCTCCCTATCGTTCATCGCCCTAGGCAGGTCTTCAGGACAACAACCTGTATCCTCACATAGCTGCTGAATGTACGTTCGTGCTGGTCGTCCTGCTTTTGCGCGGCCGTGTGTGGGGATCCATAAGAGTACATCTCTTATGAGTTCATCTCTGCTTCTCCAGCAATGTCCTGCATGTCTGGTTCGCCTAACTTGAATAGTTTTCGTGATAGGGGGCAGGTGGCCGTACAGTTGGTGTCTTGTGGGGTGTTGCTGCCAGGACTTGTTGAGGATTGCACGCAGCATTCTTGTGTAATTGCCATCTAGTTTCTTCTCCAGCCGTTTTGTTAGCGTCCATGTAGTGCATCCATATAGCAGTATCGATGTGACCGCTGCCTGGAAGAAACTGCGTTTCATTTTATCGGTTAGGTCTGATTTCCATATAGTCGATAGCCTATTGATAGCTGTCCATGCTTTCGTTAACCTCGTTTCGATGTCCTTTTCGGTTGATTCGACGCTGCTTCCTAGGTACGTGAATTTGTCTACTAGTTTAAGAGGGGTTCCTTCTAGAGTGGAGATGTCCCCCGTTTGGTTATAGCACATATATTCCGTTTTATGTGCATTAACATGGAGGCCTATGCTTGCTGCTGCTCGTTCCAAACTATGCAGAAGTGTTTCGGCTTGGTCAGGTGTATTTGCCAGTATCGCTATGTCATCGGCGTAGTCGGCGTCGGTAATTGTTGTTGCGGGGTATCTTCTGCTTCTTTTCTTCATCAGTTCGAAGCCATTCTCTTTGATTTTGTCAATCGATGTTCTAAGTACGTAGTCTAGACAAATGATAAAGAGATACGGAGCCAGCGTGTCTCCTTGTAGTACTCCTGCTACTATGTCGAAGTTACGATCACCAGATGGAGACACAGAATAAACATTTAAGTAACTATTCTTAATACAAATGATTTACAGTTATATGGCATCAAATATTCCTATTGAATACAAATAATCTTTAAGCTGATCTATCTGAGCCATAAATAGGACCCTAAGAAGTATTACCATTCTGGGTTTCAGAGAGCCAACTAATAATGGTGAAGGGGTACTTACATTCCCGATATATCCAAAACTGGAGCCTCACAACCAGGTGGGTTTAGAGTGATACCCAGGATGCCCATTTTGGGAGGAGCACTAGTTTCTGCTTTCAATTCGAAGCAAGTCTTTATTAATTCATCATTTGTTTTAATTTATACCATCATTAAAAAAAATAATATAAGTGATTTGACTACTGTTCATAATTTGGTTGTTACAGTCATAATGTTTTAGTTGTACCTTCCAGCTTTCTTCATATGTCTATCATTGTTCATATTCCTTATACCTTCTAGCTTTCTTCATATGTTTATCATCGTTCATATTTGTTATACCTTCCAGCTTTCTTTATGTCTATCATAGTTCATATTTCTTGTACCTTCTAGCTTTCTTCATGTGTCTATCATAGTTCATATTTGTTGTACCTTCTAGCTTTCTTCATGTGTCTATCATAGTTCATATTTGTTGTAGCTTCCAGCTTTCTTCATATGTTTATCATCGTTCATATTTGTTATACCTTCCAGCTTTCTTTATGTCTATCATAGTTCATATTTCTTGTACCTTCTAGCTTTCTTCATGTGTCTTTCATAGTTCATATTTGTTGTACCTTCTAGCTTTCTTCATGTGTCTATCATAGTTCATATTTGTTGTAGCTTCCAGCTTTCTTCATATGTTTATCATCGTTCATATTTGTTATACCTTCCAGCTTTCTTCATGTGTCTATCATAGTTCATATTTGTTATACCTTCCAGCTTTCTTCATGTGTCTATCATAGTTCATATTTGTTGTACCTTCTAGCTTTCTTCATGTGTCTATCATAGTTCATATTTGTTATACCTTCCAGCTTTCTTCATGTGTCTATCATAGTTCATATTTGTTATACCTTCCAGCTTTCTTCATGTGTCTATCATAGTTCATATTTGTTGTACCTTCTAGCTTTCTTCATGTGTCTACCATCATTCATATTTGTTGTAGCTTCCAGCTTTCTTCATATGTTTATCATCGTTCATATTTGTTATACCTTCCAGCTTTCTTCACGTGTCCATCATCGTTCATATTTGTTATACCTTCCAGCTTTCTTCATGTGTCTACCATCATTCATATTTGTTGTACCTTCTAGCTTTTTTCATGTGTCTATCATAGTTCATATTTGTTGTACCTTCTAGCTTTCTTCACGTGTCTATCATCGTTCATATTCGTTATAGCTTCCAGCTTTCTTCATATGTTTATCATTGTTCATATCTGTGCTCAGGTAATTTGAAAACAAACCCAATACCATAATTATTCATGTATAATATGCACTATTTTCTTGCTTTTTAAACCTTAATGTTTGAGATGCAATGAATATTAATTTTTATTCTGGCCACATGTCACATTTGGGATAGCCCAACCAAAATATATATTAAACACTTCTATTTTATACTTCTACAGGGAAATAAACAGTAGAATGTGTGTTTGTTTATAATTTTGTTTCCCATAGTGTAAGTCTACTGTCGCTTCAAGCTTATTGACTTTTTGCGGAAACATGTACAAGCATTTGCTTTAGTTACTGTTTAAAGTTTGTGTTTTGAAACAAGGTAAACTTTATATATCCTAATTTTTAGTTTGTGGTTCAGTTTCTTTGTTTAATGGCATACCAACCTTCAAGGGTTTATCAATACCAAAGCCATCCTTGTAGAAAAACAGTAGTTGTATTATTTAACCCACAACTGGGTGAGGGATAAGGGGGTTCATATCTTTCACGAGGATATTAGTCTGAAAGTAAACGTAGTTGTTTGAACGCACTTAGATGTTTCAGTCCAGCTTGTTAGGCTTTACATAAGAGGGACTTTACACACTATTTTTTGTTGAGATGAACTGGATAAAAAGTTGAACAAATGTTAAGTCATAGTGAAAGCCTAGTTCTGGTCAGATCACCAAAGTTAAGCAGTAATAAGTATGCACAATTCTGAAATTGGTGACCACATAATCCTAAGAACATGAATGTTTGGTAATTTAACTGCTATTCAGAAGTACATATATTCAGTAGGCCCAAATTCTGCCCGGAGAATTCCCATTTCTATATCAATATCACCTATTATTATTATTATCATTATTACTCCTAAGTTTTTAATATTAGTGTTAGCTGATGGTCTTTTACAGGAGTCTGAGTGATAGCAAGTCTCCTCAAGTATCCAGGACTCTTAATAGTATTCTGGCTGATCTCAGTAGTGCTGTAGTTTGCATAGTCTTGGCTTGAACTCCAATTTCCAACTTTTCCAATCCCCTTACCAACCTTTGGTGATATTACTATCATTATTATAATTATTTCTACATTGCAATTGCCTATAATCAACAGCCTTATAAAATGTTAAATAAGATTACAAAGTATTAAATTTCAGCTATTTTTCAGTCAGAAACCAGGGTAGAGAATACAGTGTGTGTTGGTGAGTGGGGGTCTCAGGGTTCCAAGAGTTAAGAATAGTAGGTACTGTAAGTAACCAGAGGCCTCTGTGCCAGACTAAACAAAGTGTAGTAAATAATGACAAACAAAGAATCATTTTATGAGATATTCAACAAGTTAACAATGTTTCCTCATGATTATCAAATAAAAGCCTCAAATTTAAATTCTGATTCCTCACATTCATTTAATTTGATTTTCTTTTTGTTTTCAATTAAAGTAATAAAGGCTTGGAAATTGCTGAGTGATTAAAGATGCGAAAAGTCTTTTGATTCATTTAAATCAGAAGTACATTTCTCTTTTGATGCTGAGATTAATAACTGGAATTTAAAGTTTGCAGTTAAATAAAAAAAAAATTAGTTGTGTAATTTTGCATTGTTAAAATAAGAATGAAATAAAAAGATTTTATATGATGTTTGTTCAGGCCCATCAATTATAGAACAATGATAACTGAGAAAACAGCTTGCACAAAAGACTTTCATTTAAGGTAGTGAAGATTCAAGTGGCAATTTTATATTGCCTTTTATTCAGAAACTGTCTACATTTGTTTCCCTTGAAAAACCATATAAATTAGAATAGATTTACTAATTCATTAAGGTGTATCAAAAGTATTTTCATTTTCTATAGACCTTTATTCCAACGCTAATTTCATGGACACATCTAATGAAGTTATAGATATTATATATATATATATATATATATATATAGAGAGAGAGAGAGATCTAAGTTTGAATAGTGTAGAAATAGAGCCAATAGTACTTGATGACTATAAATTTCTCATCTAGGCTCCCACATGGAGGTTATTCGTTTGTATACTGTTTTGCATGATGGGAAGGATAATCTAGTTTGTGGGGCATTCTGGGAAAGCCAGTCTAGTTTATATTAGTCTTTCTTTATATCTACAGTGACATTGTTTTTTTTTCTTCTAGTGAATGATTATTTACATTGCTACATTATATATATATATATATATATATATATATATATATATATATATATATATGGCAATGAAGGAGTTCTCTACATTCCCAATATAGAATAAAAGAAACTCTGAATTCAAACGTGTTTTATTTTGCTAAAAAATTGACCTTGTAACATATCCTGCCCATGGCAGAAGGGTTGGGTATGTACATACTAACCTAAGGATTGAACTCACAACAGCCAGATGCCTAGATACATTTAACCAGTGTTTTTATCCAATGATATTCACCTGTAGAATAATCTAGTAGCATTAACATAGACTCTCAGGCCAAATATTGTTTGTCTGCATCTTTAACTGAACCAGAGTACGTCCTGTTGCACTAATGTATATCAGTGTATATAATCATAATTCCCAATCTCAAAAATTCAGAAAAAAAATGTCAATCTTAATTAGGCACTTATAGCAAAGGAATGTCAAGGGAGATGTTTTATGCATGGTGGGAAGGCTTTGAAAGTGGATCAGACAGGGTCAAGATTGGACAGAAAGCACAAACCTTTTACTTACAGTATATTCAGTGACTCACATATAAAATAATTCTATAAGTATCAAGATGAAGTGAAATCCTAATCTACAGATATATGTATATATGTACATGCATGGCAATTTATATGTATATACATAGAGGAATAAAAAATACAACTTCTTAAAAAAAAACTCTGAAGTATTCTAACAATTATTTTTTATATGTTGGTGGAGAATGACAGAGAAACATATAAATATACATTCTCTGTTGGTTATTCTTTCTGCTCTCAACAGAGCAGTAGTATTATAAGGAAATATTAACTTCTTGTAAGGCATGGCATGACATAGCACTTCATCCAATTATCTTGTAGATAAAATCACATAATTAATACTATACAAAATTTGATAATATTTTTTAAGTAATAATAATAATGGTATTATACACAGTTTAAAACAAACCATTTATTTTGGCCTTCATCCTCAAAATTCTCATGGGATCTGGGAAAGTATTTTAGAAATATTTTGCTGGAAGTTAAGAATTAATAAGTGTTAATATATGGGGAAACTGTCATTTAGTAATCTTTAGGAACAGGAGGTAATAAAATGACACCGTCCTGTTGGTTGAGGCTGTAGAATACACCAAATGCACTTCTGCAGAGGAGTAAGACCCCTCCACCCAGTGAGTATCCTTGTATGACATTAAACTACATCTGATGGTAAGGCTTGAGTCTTAGAGCTCTGGGGAATATGGGTGTAGCCTTTCATTAATGTTACTATCAGGTCCACTCAGACTTGGAGTAGTAGTACCTGTTAAGGTCCCATCAATGAGTCAACTAGAACTTGCAGAATAACAATAAACATACCTCCGTAAAGCGTCCAGCTGGCAGGTCATAGCTCAGTGCAGTCTTTCTTACAATGCTAAACTGAACCTGGTTTATATAATGAAATACCTTCACTCACTTACCAGCAGCCAATCACGGCCCATGCAATGGAATCACCAACTCATGAACAATGGGATGCTCCAAGGCATCATAAATAGCCGCCGTTCCTCAATCGCGGTAATTCTTAGATTTCTGTCTTCACAACTGATTGCTCTTAGCTAACTCGACTAACTACTCTCAGCAATTCCAACTAATTGCCTTACATGGTGCTGCGAACAGGATCTATGACACCTGATGTTTGTGAATACTTCTTGATTGAAGCGGGTATATCTACTGGCTCTTCCAAAAGTCATGCGACAAAGTTTGCAGATAAAAAGCTGACAATTGACAGCCTTCAAATGCTGGATCACTCTATGCTGAAGGAGCTAGGAGTCACACTAATGGGGGAAGCCCTGTGCATCCTTAAGCAGGATAAGGAGGCCACTGCTCAGTCAACTTGCATCCAAGCACTTGCAGCCAAGCCCCCCCAATCTCAATATGGGATGACCCCACAACAATTTAGAAAATTCTGAATTGACTGGGATGTCTTCACCAAGATGACAAATATGCCCAGCTCTCAGTTCAATATCCACCTATACAATTGTGCTGACAAGGCTGTGCAAAATACCATAATCAACACCCATCCCAACTTCTTCACCACTGATCCAGATAAGCTTCTTGACATGGTAGAAGCATTGGTCACCCAGCGATCAAATCCCACTGTCCAGACTACTTCCACACAACCAGCCAGGTTTAAAGGAACTCATATCTCCTCAAAGACCTCTACCCTTGCAAAATAGTGGGGAAGGAGATGTAGAATAACAATAAGATATACCTCCGTAAAGTGTCCAGCTGGCAGACAAAAATAAAGCAGGTCATAGCTCAATGCAGTCTTTCTTACAATGCTAAACTGAACCTGGTTTATATAATGAAATACCTTCACTCACTTACCAGCAGCCAATCACAGCCCATGCAATGAAATCGCCCACTTGTGCACAATGGGATGCTCCAAGGTACCATAAATAGCTATCATTCCTTAATCATGGGATTCTTAGCTTTCTGTCTTCACAACTGATTGCTCTTAGCTAACGTGACTAATTACTCTCGGCTATTGCAACTAATTGCCCTACGCAACCAGACAAAGCCTACAGAACTGTTAAATCATTTAGTAAAGATTATTATCTTTAGTTATTTGAAATCATTCTGCTGGGTGAAAATTGTTCATATTAGATAGGAATAATGAATAATAGAATTACTAATGTTAAATAGCAATACTTGAAACTATTCAACTGTATGCAAACAAATGACAAATACTAAATTGAATTATTAGTGCTAAATAACAATACTGTGTGCAAACAAATGAATTTTAACTCATTTATGAACTTATATATATATATATATATATAAAAGAGGATCATTATATAAGTTTCCAGACTTTTTTCATATGGGCACTTTTATTGATAGTACACACATGAAACTCTAGTCCCCTTCAAAGTAATCTCCTCCAGCTGCAATGCACTTGTCATACTATTACAACAACTTCTGGAAGGCCCCATGGAAGTTCTCTTGTGTGAGCGTGTCAATGACCTTTGTCACAGTCTCTTTCATCTCCTCAATTGTCTCATAACGACAGCCCCTGAACTTAGAGAATAAGCAAAAGTCACAGGGAGCAAGGTCTGGACAATAGGGACGCTGAGGAAGTATACTGATGCCCATCTTGGTCAAATAGTCTGTGACAAGGATGGAGTTGTGGACTGGTGCATTGTCCTGGTGGAAATGCCACTGACGCAATTTGAAGAGTGCTGGCCTCTTCCCTAGGAATCTCTTCTTGAACTCCCTTAAAACCTCAACATAGTAACCCTAATCCTAACCCTTTGGCCAATCAACTCTGGTCTATTGACTTCCTTACTCCTCCAACACCTCTCATCGTCCCTCAAAGACTCCTTGCCTTCCTTGAATCTCTTATGCCACTCAAAAAATGATGCTCAATTCATGCAAGATGCTCCAAAAGCAGTCTTAAGCATTCCATACGTTTTTGTGGCATTAGTAGGGTATATTCCAATTGCTGCTGTAGCTGTTCATTTGAACCGGAAATCATAAAATTTGGTCAGTCATCTCATAAGATGTATAGCAATAACATAGTGAATTTTCAAGAGTCAACAACAATTTTAAATTCCTGTGCAAAAAAGTCTGGAAACCTATTGAATGCACTATATATATATATATATATATAACAAGATTTGGCAAAAAATAACCTACAAAAGATATATGCCATTAAATAAAATAATCTAATCTAACAAAATGACAACTATCAAAGGGCTAGCACCATCCTTAACAAGTCTAATAATAGACCACTCTCTCTCAACTCAATCAGTTTTTGATAAGATAATTACATGAGATGATTCTGAAAAACTGCCATATGTCAGTTGACAAAAATTGAGAACTTTTTTTACAAGGATTTTAGCAGATTCAGAGAGTTTAGTACCCAGGGAGCAAGTCTTGTTTGCTGACCAAATAACACCAACTTTGATTATCTAACACAACTTTTATTCAAGTATGTAAATTTAAAAATGGAAATGATGTATAGGCTGTATAATTTCATAAACTGACTTTTGCCATGTGTTCCTTTTTTTTAAAAAAAGACAGCTACTATTGCTAATTGAAACAGCAGAAGACACAGGTCAGGTCCACCAAGGAAAAAGAAACTAAACAATTTTGATAATAAGGTTGCACGGCTGTCTTCATTGATGATTTGTCACAGCTTTCTCAGACCATTCTCATATTTATATAGAGTTTAGTTAAATAGAAGTTTGTGGGGTTTGCCTGCTCTAGTCAGCAGGATTACTTTTCTGATGACTGTTCAGAGGGGACACAATTAGTTACCATAGCAACACATTTGGGTACTTAAGGTAAAAGGAGCAAAAAAAAAAAACAACAACAAACTCTTATCAACAGACGTGGCTTAAGAGAAAGATGTCAGTTTCATTTGTTTGTGATGACACCTACCAGAAACCTGGCTCTCTGTGTCAATGGCACACAACACAATTCTCAAAGCTATTTTATAAATCAGCAACATGTCTATTATTAACATAACCAAAAGACAATTATCAAATAAGTGAATGAACCATGTTTTGTTACTGTTAGAAATATACTTTTCCATACACACATATTCCTTTTGTTTAGTTTACACATCAGTAAAGTTCTTGGGAGAGTCTCTGTGGCATAGTGGCTAATGTGCTGGACTGCAACATCATAGTAGCGAGTTCAAACTCCATTTGCATTATTGTTCCCTTTCAGACTAATGCCTTTTGGAAAGGTATGAACTTTCTTGTCCTCTCGGATATGGGTTAAATGGTACCACTACTGTAATTCTATAGGGATGGCTTTGGCATTGGATAACTCACAAAAGTTGATATGCCATTAAATAAAGAGACCAAATCAATAAAGTTGTCAAGTTATAAGAATTGCCTTGGATTTTTTCCTCAATGGAAAATAATATCTAACTCTAGATTAATGAATTAATATTAAAAAAACAAATCCTCTACAACCTGTACTGATGGTGGTCATTTCATTACAATTTATTACTTGTTAGTAAAGTAAACAAACCATTATTGTTTACTTTATTATTATAAAGTAAACAAACCATTATTATTTGACTTTATGCCACAACTAAACTAAGTTTACTAAATAGTTATTATAACCTACTTGTTAAGATTACTGATCTAAACTGATTCCTCATCTTTTGTTATGTTCTAAGTAATAACTCTCATTTATTTTCATCAGTTGAATTTTTATCTTCTGTTTGAAGTCATTTCTTTTGTGTACCCACTTGCAAACATTTACAATCATTGATCTAATATTTGAAACACGTACAGAATAAAATTTTAAAGATTGAACAAAAGATTTGAAATAAATAAATAAATAGATTGCATTTTCTGTAATATATATATACATACATATATTTAGAAATAATTTTTCTTTTTGATAATTTAGAAAAATCACTTTTTATATTTATCCACATTCTCAACTTTAAAAAAAATAATTCGCAGATATCTTCATTTTTTTGTGTAAAGGGGTAAATTTTCTAGAAGATAAAAAATTGGAATTGAAATACAGAAAAATTCAAAACTTTTATCCAAAATTATCATTATCTGTTCAGTGAATTTGTAAAATAATTAATATAGAAGTAAATAAATAAATGAATAAATATAAAACTAAATAAATTGAAGATGATATTTTTTATTTGGTAAATGTTTTGATAGAACTCTTTTTTTTAAATCTGAAAAAACTCCTACATTTATTTTTAAATCAAATTTTATCAATTTTTTTTCTTTTAAAAACACTAACTAGAATTTGTTAATTTTTTCTTTATTTAACCCTTTTGCAAACCGAAAAATATTTTTGTTGTTCTTTCAATAGCTTAATGTAAGACATTTTCCCATTGACTTCTTATTAACCAGTTCAATGTTAATGAATAGAAACATTGGTAGGAGGCTTTGGTGTGGTGTCGGATTGTTTAAAAGTTGTTTTGCAAACTATAATTAAAAGAGAGTGCTTTATTGTTTTCATGCTATTGTAGGATGACACACAATGCTAGTCAAATAATCATGATTTTTGTTTTTTATATATATATATATATATATATATATATATATATATGATTCATTGACTTTTTTAAATGGTATTTTAATTTTTAATTATTTTTAATTTTCAGAAAATAATTTGTCCACATTATCAAAATTTTAAAAAATATCATCCTTGGGTGAAAGGGTCTAGAAACTCTTTTTAAATCAATTAAGTTAAATAATACACATTTTGCTTGATACTTAAATGTTTGCTTTTTATAAGTAATCAGTTCCAAGTTGGAAAGAAAAAACTTAGGATAACAATTTTCTTGTATTTTTATTACATTTACATTGGTCTTTCAAAAACGTCTATTTTCATATAAGTATCTCTGTTAACATTACTGATAATTATGCTTCTATCAGCATAACTAAAAAATAATAATTATCATTTTTATTGTTAATGATGATAGCTTGAACTATAAAAATGCATTTTTTATCTTCAATCAATCACAGAGGTAAAAAATTTTTTAAAGTTTAAAGTTAGAGCAGAAAGTGATTAGAGAAGCACCAAATTTTAATTACTTTAAATAAATTATTCATATTTTTTTTTTGGTGCTGTAGTTTTTCATATTGCAAATACCTCATACACTTAAGCTTTATGAAACAGATATTTTTTTTGGCATAGTAGAACTCCCAAATGTCTTCAGTATGCCTCTGATGAAATCATATTTTTAAAAACAGTTCTGAGTAATGATTTCAATTATTGATTCCAACAATAATTAAAAAAATTTATGGGTTTTCCTTTTTGTATTTAAAATTCTTTACTCATATGTGAGTGCGTTACCTTCATTTCTTTATTTTTGTTTCCGAGTGTTTTTTTCCTTCTCACTATTCTTTTAAATGTCTAGCCTGATGACAATGTCTCCCTAAATTTTTTTTTCACACCCAGGGAAAAATCCAGACTATGACTGTCACCATTTTTTTTTTTCATGGACAGCAACTTTCAAAACAATTTGTCTTGCATAACTCTTCTAAATGCTCTATTTAAATTTTAACATGCCCCCACCTCCATAAAACAACCATCATCAGCTAGAGTAAGCTTCCAACTATTTTATCCCCCAACCCCAACAATTTTCCAGGAATTTTTCCAAAAGAAAATTTAAATCTAATTTTAGTTTTTCTTTTACCTTTTTTTTCTAATATTAGTAAAAAGTTTATTTTCCCACTTCAACTCCTTAAATAAATTTAATCTTTAGTGTCAATGTCCTGGGGGGCATCAAAAATTATATGCATCCTTTTTTTTGTTCATATATAATGTAAAAAAAATCAAGTTGAGTTGTTTGTTTGCTTGAAAAAAATGTTGATCAGAATATTATCCCTCTTTCTTGTTTTAAATTTTTATTTTTACAGAAATTGTAGCTGCTCCTGGTTAAAAAATAGTCTGCCACAGAAGTAAAATAATTATTACAGCTATTTCTTTTAAGTATCCTCAGTGGCACATACACAATTATATATCTGCCACTTGAAACACATACTTAGAATAAAAGTTAAACATATTTTAAAACCTGAAATAAATAGATTTTCAATCAACAGTGTAAATCTATCATAATTGAAAAAACTTTTTTTCAAAGATAAAATAATTCTATTAATCATAAAAAATGATATATATATATATATATATATATATATGTATATACACACACACACACACACATATATACAGACATATATATATATTATATATGTATGAACACACATACACACACACAAACATATATATATAAATATATATTTACACACACACACACACACATATATATATATATGCACAATCACATAAATATATATATGTATATATATATATAAATATAAAGACATATATATATATTATATATGTATGCACACACACACACACACACACACACACATATATATGCAGAATCACACAAATATATATATATATATATATATATATATATATATATATACACAAACATGCATATATATATATATGTGCTTGTGTGTATATATATATATATATATATATATATATACGCACCTAATGTAGCACTATTATTAAATAGTGCTCAATATCAATGATAGAGCTGTTATACATATAGGAATATTTATATATTAGATGGCAGCTTCTGATGCATACACATACAGATACATACCTACACCTATATTGTTATACAGGACAAGTTTTACTTGTAATGTATAACTCTAAACATAACACATTCTGAAAGATCTATCACTGAATGGAATCCAATTGACACAAAGTTTCTTCAGTTCTTTAGGACTCTCATCAGTATTCTAACTGATCCAAGTAGCATTTTGGTTTGGACAGTCACAATTTCTTTGGATTTCTTCTTCACTTAATCCTTTTTACAGGTTCTTTGTTGCCGTTATAATGACAAGTACAACTACTAAATTTTTTTATCAAACTAATCAATACTTAAATAGTAATAATCCTATGGTTTTATCAACAAAAAAACTCTACTGAGAATACTGTGATGTGCAGTATAGGAAACAAAGGATTAAGAATTTGCATAGAAGTCACCTAAGCTATACAACTTTCTGATCAGGTAAGCATTGGGTAATGAAATAGCAGGTTTCACCCCTACCAAGAGAATTCAAGTAAAATGATCAGAATGCACAATAAATGAATTTTTCCTTGTCAAACCCTACAACTCCCCTTTCACCCACCCCTCAAAAAACTGAAAAAACAAATCCAAAAACAAAGTACATTAAAAAAAATGAAGAATTCAATGAATCCCCACCTCAAGAAGATTGACTGATGATGACAATGAAGTGTTGTCCCCTCATCAACTCTCTAATAACTGCAGGCAACTTGTAATCCATGAGATACCATGAAGAGTCAACAGCAAAAAGGACAAACAAGAAAATAAAACTGCATACCAAAAAAGGTTTCCAAAAAAAAAACTAATTACAAACATTGCCATTAGATATAAGATCAAAAGATCTCATTTTCATTAAGAAAAAAAATCAAAAGAATGTCAAAACAATTCTCCTTAATCTATGACCATGTTGGCTCTTATATAAAATTGTAAATAACACAAAAATGTAGTCTTTAAAAAAGTTCAGGATTATTTATTTGTTTTTTGGTCTTCAAGGTTAGTAACTTACGATGTATCATTGGTTGTGTTGAACATTTCAGAGATATTTTCTCTTATTTTTCTCCATCAGTTTTTTTTATTGTTTTATCCTTATTTCTCTTTGTATTTTATTCCATTGTTTTGATTATCATTACAAGTGGAACTTATATAACTTCTGCAGTTATTTAGTGTGCATAAAAAATTATTTATACATATATATATATATTTATATACACACACACACACTATCAGTATGCATAAATGATTATATATATACATACACAGACATATATATAAACACTATCAGTTTACATAAATAATAATATATATACAATTAGTATGCATAAATAATTATACATATACATATTTAGACGCACCCACCCACACACACACACACACACACACACACAAATACACACACACACACACACACATACATATATGTAAACATTTGATATTTATTCAAACTCCCACAATGTCTGAATGCAACATAAGGTCATTTTAATGTGGGAATTCTATAGAAAGCCAAAAGTAGCTGAGTTTCATATATATGTGCATATATATTTTAAAAAATATGAAAATATAAATATATATATAAATGTTTTTTAAAGTTAAACATTTTCAAAAACTTCACAGTTAAAAAATAGTTACAAATTTGAAAAAAGTTTTTAAACAATAACAAAGCTTTTTATTATTGAATGAATGCAGTTAAAATCATCCTAGTTTCATAGACACAAAGGATCACTTCAAAAGCCTGCATAAGCTGAATAGTTTAATCAGCTTGAAAAATTATATAGGTTGGTACAGAGATCATAGAAATTGCAATGTATCAGTATCTTGAACCTGCAAAGTTTAAACTAAATGAATAATCATTTTGCTAACACTGATAATGAAGGTAATCTTATGTTATGGTACCAACCTGTGGTCAGTAATGAACTCTTCCGTGACTATTAATACCGGGCTCTGTACTTATTCCCGGTGAACACTTGACAGTTGGACTGACTTCAGACACTTTGTACATATGTTGTATTATACTTCGTTAATATACTTTGTTCCACGCAAACCCGAGTTGTGTTATTCTTCCGGACCCTTTACTGGTCCACAACATCTATAAACATCAAAAGAAAAGAATTGAGCAAGATATTTTGGTTTGGTTTGGTTTTATTTGGTTTGGTTTGGTTTCTTAGGTTAATGGCATATCAACCTTTGTGGATTACTTAATGCCAAAGCTATCCTTACAAAAGAGCAATAGTAATACAATTTAACCCTAGCTGGGTTGGGGATAGGAGGATTTTATACCTTTCCCAAAGCTATTAGTATAAAAGTGAACATAATAGTGTGACTGGAGTTTGAACTCACTTACTTTGAGGCCACAATCCTGTAGTTTAGCCATTATGCCATGAGGACTCCCCAGTTATTTTGCAAAGCAGAGACAACATGCAGGTCACACAAAGGAACATATTTTAATGTTAGCTCAGCTAAATAAGCAAATTATTATGAATAATGATGGTGGCCTTAAAACAAACACCATCTGCATTTGCCATAGGACCAAAGATAATTGAAAAGGAATGCTAGAAAAGTGGTAAATGTCTATGAAGAAGATTTTAAAACAGTGCTGTCACATTAAAGCCAAATATTTCAAAAACATCTGTTAATTAAAAGAAGTTACAGCTAACTTGTAGACAACTGATTGGATTAGAAAACCAACTTGGGTCATCAAGTAAAATCCTTTTAAAGTAATTATAAAACATAGGTTGTAGTTTGCAAGAGACTTCAAAGGGTTAAGGTACCAAACAAGTAACAGTATGGACGTTTCTGATAGACAGAGTGATGAAAATAAAGCCTTGGAGATACAGATGGAATGATTGGAGCAGAACCCTGGTTTCTATTTGGATCTTTAAAAATAACTGAGGTTAGGTTTTCTGTTAGTTCACAGAAAGTACTTTTGCAAAGAATATTAGATGTATTACACTCAATCTATATATTAGAATTTTTATAACTATCATATGGCTTATCATTGTGAGATTTTTATAAGAGCAATACTCTTAATATGCTCTCAGAGAATAAAGTAATTTCCAGTTCAATTTCCAACAGAATGGTAATTTTTTGGGGGGGGTCTGTGTTATTCTGAATGTAATTTTTAACACACAAACACACTCACACATACATTTACATCTATAGATATAATTTACATTTGGGCAATAGACTTTTGTTAATACATGCCTTGTTAAAAGAACAAAGAAGAATGTCAAAATTTAAGAAAGTTTTTCTTCTTTACAAACAAGGGAATATTAATCTGGATTGAATGAATGTAGGAATTGTCTGAAAGTTTCAAGGTTTTAAGTACTTTCTATGACTCTAGACAATTTCAAGAATGATACAATTTACTTTCATAGAATTTAAACAAGGTTAATTTTAATTCTCTCTCTTTTAGGAATTTGTAAATTGGCTTTTTACATATTTGTTTTAAACAAAGTTGGCATCAGCCATTGTGATGTTAGTTGACATTGTGTAGCAGTCACAATTCAAATAAAGATAGTTTTGGTTTCTTTTTTATGGCATATCAACTTTTGTAAGTAATCGAATGTCAAAGGACAGGAGTGATACTATTTATTCCATTAATTCAGGGACAAGAGAATTCATTTGTCTGAAAGTGAACATAATAGTGTGAATGGAGTTTGAACTTGCTTACTACGATGTTGCAGTCCAGCATTTTAGTTGCTATGGTATTGGGATTCTCCTAAATGAAGATGGTGTTGGCTGTGAAGTACCAGATAACATCACACAACAGTCATGAGAAAGAGTGGAATTTTAATTATTAAATACATTCAGAACTCCCTCTCCTTTTCCAAAGATGATCTTATTAGGAGCTATGATTTTTTTCATTTTATCATTATGACCTTGAGTATTTTGAGTATATTTTTTTTATTGTTGGTCTTAAATAATATTTAGGTGCTTTCAAAAAGAATCAGAGATACTAAAGTTTCAAGTGGTATACAAGCGCTGTTCAAAAAGTTCCAAGCTTTACCCCGAAAGGAAAGCTCTTGTTGAAAGTTTTTAACTGAGATCTTGGGGATGAGCAAGCTGTTTACAAGATGGGTTCCAAAATTGCTGACACCAGAACATCAGTTGAAAAAGGTTAACATCATCAGGACACTTTTAACCCTACACCAACTCCAACTCCTTCTGAGTGAGGCTTACAACTATCTGAATGACCCACTTTTGTTTATTGAGATGATTTCTTATCACACACAGATTAGAAAGATGACAGGTGAGGAATTTAGATAAGGTAGAAATAATTTGTCCAGTATAGGAATTCAGTTGTTGTTTAAGATTTGAGAGACATTCTCCAAAGGGACAAGTGAGTATGTATATAAATACATATATATGATATTCAATTAGCTAAGAGGTATTGTCATGTTTTATTGAAGCAGATTGTTGCAAAATATGAGATTAGAGACATTCAATTGTTGTTTTAAATAACTAGTTTTATACATTTGTCAAGGTTGACTGGAGAAGCATAGTTACTGAATGCATTTCAATGCATATTACTCATGTTTCTAGTTAGTATATATATGATTACATTAAAATTAATAAATGGTCTCATAATTGTAATTATTGCTATTTATATTTTTATCAGGGCTTAGTGTATTTGGAAGAAGTCAACAACAAAATTAGGGGAGCCAATATCTTATTTTTGAACAAACATGCAATGATATATATCTATAGAGTGGCATAACATGCAACTATATATATATATATATATATATATAATGTGGTATAACAGTTATCATCAAAGGTAATAGATCGGTGTCTCAAATTCAAATCCTGGACAATGCTCTTTGCATTTTACTTCATACTGGGAAAAGGATTAATCCATTTCCCTATGGATTAAAGGTTGGTAAAACTAGACTCGTTAGCCCTGTTATGCCAATCAATCTTGGAGAAAAAACCTCTGAATTTAAACTAGCTGAACAACACTTTAAAATTAGCTTTGTGTTACATCCTACTCCTGGTAGAGATTTTGGTTAACAAACACACACACACACGTACACAGACACACACAAAAATATACATACATATATATATATATACATACACACACAAACAATAAATACAGGGGAAAATTTTCATGCAAATAAGCCTTACTGAATGAGAGAGACAAGGAACATCTTATTAATTTTCTTTTTTAATTTAACTTTCCTTATAAGAAAACTAAAAAGTTGAATGAAAATTTCAGCAGTTGTCCCTGAAAACACCAAAAAACTCTGCAAACTTGTTTTGGCCGATCGTAAATTAAAGTTGCGTGAGATAGCAGAGGAGTTAAAAATATCAGAAAGCAGCATATTTATCATTTTGCATGAACATTTGTCAATGAGAAAGCTGTATTCAAAGTGGGTGCCACGTTTGTTCACAGTCGATCAAAACAAAAACGTGTTGACGATTCAGAGCATTGTTTGCAACTGTTTCAATGCAACAAAATGTTTTTGCATAAATATGACAATGGATGAAACATGGATCCACCAATTCACTCCAGAGTCAAACCGGCAGTCAGCTGAGTGGACAGCAGCAGGTGAAAACTGTCCATAGTGACCAAAGATGCAAACATCAGCAGGCAAGGTTTTGGCCTCTGTATTTTGGGATGCGCTAGGTATTTTGTCCATCGATTACCTTGAGAAAGGAAGAACCATGAATAGCGAATATTATATAGCATTATTGGTGCATTTAAAGGAAGAAATCACCAAAAAACAGCCACAAATGAAGACGAAAAAGGCGCTCTTTTACCAACAAGGCACCATGTCACAAGTCGATCACAATGATATCAAAAGTACATGAATTGCAATTCAGCACCCCCACCCTATTCTCCAGATCTGGTCCCCACTGACTACTGGCTGTTTGCAGACCTCTAAAATATGCTACAAGGAAAGAGATTAGGCTCCAATGAAGAATTGATATTAGAAACTGAAGCGTATTTTGAAGCCAAATACAAATCATTCGACGAAAAAGGCATTGAATTTTTAGAGAAGCGTTGGAATCAGTGTATCACCCTAGAAGGAGACTATGTTGATGAATAAAGTCGAATTTTGCCTAAAATTAACACATTACTCAATTAGTTAGGCTCAGTACTTATTGAGTTATGTGTTATATATATATATATATATATATATATATATATATACACACACACACACACATATATATATATGTATATATACTTAAATTCTCATTATGAGAAGTTTAGAAATATATAGATGACAATTCTTTATCTAAGAAATTTGGACAACTTAAGACTGTTGCTACTAGAATTATTCAGACAAGGAAAATAGGATGAAAGAAATAAACCTAAAAATTTAAATAAAGCATTGTCAATTATTCTCTTGTAACATGATGGTCTGAGAATTATGATGAAGCACAACAGAAAGAGATAAAAGAAAAACTCTATAAAAAGGAATAATGATTGGCAATTCATCTAAGAAATTCAGACAACATAAGACTATTATGTCTACTACTACTACTATTGCTCAGACAACAAAAGTAAGATGAAAGAAATACTAGTAAAAGATTTAGATGAAGCATTGTCAATCATTTGATTGCATAATGATGGTCTCAGAGTAAAAGAAATAAGATAAAAGAAAGACTAGTCAGAAATTGTTAATGAGGTATTTTTATCTATGTCTATTTAAGTATTTACTCTGTTCATGTACAAAATGTTCATGAATTGAAACAATAAAACTTCCATGTTTAGTTCTCAACTCAAAACTATAAGATGAAGCATCAAGAAAATTAAACTTGAATCACTCCATAGTTCTAATTAGTTCATTGTATTTAATACAATTTAATTTAGTCCAACCCCGACCCATCTCCATGTAACAAACAGTAGTCTTCTCTTTACTTGAGCAAACTTCAGCTTGGAACCGGTTTAGTTTCAAGTTCATAAAGTTCGAGTCAATTTCAGACAGACAATGCCGACAAGACAAACAAATGATGACAAAGAGCAGAAGAAGAAGAAGAAAAAAGCTATTTTGTTCAGTTGAATGACATGTTAGCAAATCTTTATTTTTATTTTCACATTTGCAAATTCATTGTTTTCATTTCCTGAATACAGAGAAGTCCTAGTATAAGGCACTGGAACACTGTGCATATCCAAAGGGGAAAGCATATAAATCTTAACCCAAACAGAAACAAGCATTATAAAAATAAATTAAAGGAAATTTGTTTCTTTAGGAGATTTAATATTAAAGGTTGTTTGTAAATGAGAAACAATGAAATGTTCAATAAAGTTTGATGATAAATATTTAATAGAAGTTTTCTTTTTTCTTTACCAACCAAAGATGAAGTACAAAGTGAATGGCTATGTCCATAATCAGAACTAGGTTAGTTAACATTATATTGCCTCTGTCCAATAACAGTTGTTTTATTTACATATAACTAAAATACTCATTTTGCTGATATATATATATATATATATATATATATATATAACCTGCTTATTGGCATAATGGTTAAAGTGTTTGCCAATGGTCTGGTAGACTGGGGTTCAATCTCAGGTCAAGTCATACCAAAGACTCAAAAAATGGTAATTGATGCCTCCTCGCTTAACACTCATTATGGTAAAGTGAAGTTATCCAAGGAAAGGAGTGGCACCTTCCCCTATAACTTAATGTAGTAGCTCCTGAAAAGGGAGCCTATGGGTTTTCCTCAACTGCAGATGACCAACTTGTGTATGTGCATGTGTGCACTTAAAAAGGCACATCTGTTCATGACATGATTATTTTTCTATTACAAATTGATAACGTGATGGACATACTTGAATTTGAGTTGGCTGCCAATATATATATATATATATATATATATATATATATGCTTATATAGGACAAATTAATATCATTTCATTATCAAATTATATTATCTAATAACTTGACCAATTCTTATTCAAATGATCTCAAATTGTAACAGCATGAGTTGAAACAACTGAAAATTTCATGTTTAATATTCTATGTTTTTTCTTTTCAAATTTTTTGAAAAACCCCATCTATACATATATATATATATATGTGTGTGTGTGAGAGCATCCATCTGAGGTTGCAATCATTATATATGTATTTATGCATATAACCCAGCAAAAATGACACATCATAGCAAGATTTTGAATAGAGCAATACACTTAAAATTCTCTAACTTAGAGAATAAAGAAATTTCCAGTTTGATTTGTGAGTGAATAATTATTTTATGGGGTCTTCATTGGGTAGGAATATTACTTTTTCATCATCCAAATTCTCGCTATATAATTATGAAATCCTTGACGACTTTCTAAATAGATATATCAATATGATTATAGACTGCTGTTACAATGGAAATCTAATAGGTTCATGGGTTATCTAGTTTAGTAAAAATATATATGCAAATATAACAACTATGATGGAATAGGGGAAGGAGGAGATGAAAGAAAAAAAGAAAAAATTAACAATTATTATGGAAACCTGGCTCTAAATCACGAAAAAAGTTTATAGCAATTAAGTTCATTTTTTATGAGTGTTGTATGTAATCATATTGTTTTAAACAAAATAGAACAATCTCTACATTAAATGGTAAGCCTAAGAAATTAGTAGACTAGTTCACATACCTTTGTAGAAATATCTCATCTACAGAAAGTGGTGTCAATATGTTTTTTGTTTTTTCTTTTTTTCTTGAATTTTTTATCAGCTTGTAGAATTTTCAAATTGAACAATCTGTTTTTTTTTTACACCAACAGAATTATGGATTATATATATATATATATATATATATATATATATATATATATATATATATATATATCTGTGCAGCCTAAGTTTCAGCCAGTGAATACCCATTTCTATGTTGCTATCACCAATAAAATGTTGTAATCTTATACCTTATATATCATTATATAATTTTATTACTTTTTAATCAATTTTAAGTTGTTCATTTAACAGCCTGTAAAACAGTTGAATAACAGATTATAGCATTTTACATTTTAATCAGTTTTTCAAGCCAGGTACCCTTCAGGGTTAAGAGGCCTATGGTCATGGAAAGCTTTTCAGAGTTTTAAGGGTTAATGATGCAAATTAATTGTAACCCAAAATGTCAATGTTGAGATATTTAGTAATCAGAAAATGTAAACAGAGTGAATTTGTTTATTCCCTATTATTGAGCCAAATATTAAGAAATCGTCTGACTGAAAGCCATAAAAAATTGATTTACTCATAAAATACTGAGACAATGGCAGGTTAGAATATCTTGCTCCTTTGGCCATAAGGACTCTTATTGTTTGCATATAGGTTTTGAATTTGACTGACAGACACAAAGATATCCTGCATGCATATTATTGAAATTGTTCAATTTATTAACCAACATTTCTTTTGTAATAAGGTTATAGGAATAATATACAAATATTGGATCTTGAGCACTTACCTAAGATGTTATTAACTGGGATGTAATTTCTTTGTAATTTATATATATATATATATAGCAAAGTTAGAAAAATATGTACATCTGTATATAACTGTTGTATCGTGGTAAAGAAGAGATATATTTTCTGTCATTTTACTCATGAATATGAAGTAACTGTTCTTCCTCACTTTTTATTTTATTTTCCAGCACCTTTTTTATTAACATTTTATCAATTTTTTTCTCGGTATTTTGCATAACTTGTAACTGGCAAATATTGTATTACAGTTGTTTGTAAGAACTACACACATATTTATATATAATTGCATAATGAAAGACTTGAGAAATGAATGATCCCTAATTTTTAATCAAAAAAGGGTATTTTTATGATATATTGCATATAAGTTTTCAGTTGTTCAAAAACATATCTAAAGTAATGTTCCAGCCCTTGTTTTTTAGGTGAAAAATTGTTCTTAAAAAGACATTCATTTCACGAATGTATATCTATATATATTAAAAGTAGTTTGATGTATGATTATATGTATGTATATATATGTATATATAAGTGTGTGTGTGTGTTTGTGTGTACATATATATATATATATGTAGAAAAAGGTAAAACAGAAGAAAGATATATGTTGGTATATTTGATGATTTATCTTATCTTATTGTGATGAGACATTTACAATTCAATGTTTTTGTCTGAATTTACACACACACACACACACACACACACACACACACACACACACACACACACAGATGAATTTTGGTGGTTATAGTGGTGTAATAGCTATCATCATCAGAAATAGATATAGCAACCTAAGTTCAAATCTGAGACTAGGCTGTTTAATTTTCACAAGGCACTTATATATATATAGGCTCTAACTTAAGGAATAAACAAAATCCTAGTGCAGTTTGTGGCTGAGTGATAATTTTGTGGAGTCTTTGTAGATATATCGAACATCATTTAATCCAAGTTTGCAATTTAGTGGAGATAACTTACAAAGGAAAAATATAATCTTCAATTCTTCCTAAATAGAAGTATCAATATCAACATGCTATAATAGGAAGACAACGGATTCATGGGTCATGTAGTGTATGTGTGTGTGAATCTATATATATGTGGTGCATTCAATAGGTTTCCAGACTTATTTGTACAGGCATTTAAAATTGTTATAGACTCTTGAAAATTCACTATGTTATTGCTATACATCTTATGAGATGACTGACCAATTTTTATGATTTCATGTTTAAATGAACAGCTACAGAAGCAATTGGAATACACCCTACTAAAACCTGATTGTCACAGCTGGTGAATTTCAAAAATGCAATCTGGATGTGAGGACACTTTAGAAGAACGATATGCAATAAAATTCAGTTTTAAATTTGGAAAAAATGCCACAGAAACATATGGAATGCTTCCGACTGCTTCTGGAGTATCTAGCAAGAATTGAGCATCAGTTTTTGAGTGGCATAAGAGATTCAAGGAAGGCAAGGATTCTTTGAGGGATGATGAGAGGTGTGAGAGGAGTAAGGAAGTCAATACACCAGAGTTGATTGGCCAAAGGGTTTGGGTTAGGGTTACTATATTAAGGTTTTAAGGGATTTCAGGAAGAGATTCCATCGGAAGAGGCCAGCACTCTTCAAATTGGGTCAGTGGCATTTCCGGCAGGACAATGCACCAGTCCATAACTCCATCCTTGTCACAGACTATTTGACCAAGATGGGCATCTAGACAGTTTCTCACCCTCCCTATAGTGGAGACCTTGCTCCCTGTGAGTTTTGGTTATTCCCTAAGCTCAGAGGCTGTCGTTATGAGACAATTGAGGAGATGAAAGAGGCTGTGACAAAGGTCATTGACACGCTCATACAAGAGGACTTTCATGAGGGCTTCCAGAAGTTGTTGGAACAGTACAACAAGTACATTGCAGCCAGAGGAGATTACTTCGAAAGGGACTAGAGTTTCATGTTTGTACTATCAATAAAAGTGCCCATACAAAAAAAGTCTGGAAACTTATTTGATGATCCTCGTATATATATACTACAAGTGAGACTTTGTATAAATTTCGTTAGAGTTCAGATTTATGCATTTAGAAAAAAGAAAATTATTAGCAAGAGAAAACTGAACTCAGTTGTTTATGAGTGTTTGCAAAAATGGTCTCATAAATTACTTTTTATGAAAATATATCTTAATCACTGTCTATCTGTCTGTGTGTGTGTATATATATATATATATATATATATATTTAATAGAATAGGGAAAAATAAACTAAAATGCATAAGAATATATGACTATGAAAACATCTCATCACCCTTATACACATATAGAGTCATTCATATCAATATATGTATAGATGCATTTTTCATCTATGAAAATATGTGTATATATATATATATATATATTTGTAAGGATATTTTCATGAATAGATTTTATAATTAAAAATTATTTTAAGAATGCTAATTTCAGTTCAAAATTGAGCCAATATTAAAGAAAGACAGAAAGGAGAGAACTTTGTAAAAAAAGTATTCAAGTATTAAATAACATAAAAATACAAAGTACAGTTTAAGAAAGAAAGAAAGAAAGAAAGAGTGGAATGATGAAAGAAAGAAAAAAACGAAAGAAAGAAAGAAAGAAAGAAAGGGTAGAATGAATAAAGCAAGGAAAAAAAGGAAAGGAGGAAAGAAAGAATGAATGAAAATAAAGAAAGAAAAAAGTGTGAGGAAAGAAGAAAGGAATGAAGGAAACAAAAAAGAATGTTGGTAAAACAAAGAGGATAATTTCAAATAAAAGTTTCAATTATTTCTAAAGGATTATTTAAAGCCAAATTTAAAAATCAAACAAATTAATATGTTAAATAAACTCAAAACAATTGCAGAAAAAATCAAATGATGGAAGAAGAAGTAAAACTAGAGGTAGATGTAAAAAAGAAATTAAATAAATCAGCTCACATGTGTCATTTTCATTTACAGATAACTTTTGAAAATTTACAATCTAATTATTAAATTTGTCTGAAGGATTATTTCACTTTTCATTTCATTGGAATTTCATTCACACAAGATTAAACTGGAAAAATGAAAACAGAAGCAAATAAAAAAAAATCCTTTAACAAAAGATTAGTTATTATCTTTTATAATAAGAAACAAGAAGAGGTTAATTGGCATTCTTTAAAGATGCTTTACTTACTGATGAATTGATAAGCATCTATAGATACAACTATCAATACTCTTACATATATACATAATGTGCATGTTCAGACGAATACACACACACACACACACACACACACACACACACACACACACACACATATATATATATATATATATATATATATATATGTGTGCACACACACAAATATTTACTGACATAAGTCTGTATGCATATATATGTATGTGTTAATATCTTCCATTTTATATATTTACTTATATGCAGATATTCTCATAAGGAAAACTATGAGTTTAAATTCTCTTGATTAATGTCTGAACTCAATACAGAACATACATTTTCTCTTTCAGAATATAAAGATATAATAAATTTCAAAAAGGACTTAGAATAATTTTTAGTCATAAAAAATATTTTTAAGCATGTTTTCTTTGATTCTACTTATATATACATACAAAAATTTATTCAGCCATGTATCTAAACATTTTCTCTTAGCTTTACTTTTTCTTTTTAAAATCTTTCTGTGTGTGTGTCTGTGTGTGAGATAAAAAATTAAGCAACATTTAAAGGCATGAAAATAAAACAAAGTTAATGAATTAAATAATTATTCATAATGGTTTATGCCAAGGTGTTGAGTCTAATCAAAGTCCAAGACAAATGATTCTCAGAGAATAGCTCTTTGGACTGACACCAAAAAGCCCTACCTCTGCAGTCACCATTGAGATATATCTCTGTACACACATCTACTCTTTGTACACACCTCATATGATAAAAGTAAAACATAAATAATAATATACTCAATATCTCTTTGAGTACAGAAGATTTCCTAATTTTATAGTTTTTGTAACATTTTGTTAATGTAAAAATTCAAGTATTTTTTGTATTAACAGTCCAGCAATCAAGCACACAAATCGTAAACAAGCCGGGGTGGGGGCACTAAATGGAATGTTGTTATTAAGGGAGCAGAAATCAAAATTTCTGAAAAGAGATGGCTAAAAGAGAAATGATTGAGAAAGAAGGAGAGGAAAGAAAATAAAATGCCAAGATTTTGCTAGAGTGAAATGCACTAAGGTAAAGAAATAGAAATAGTATTTACAGCCATTGTAAACTGACAGAAATAACAAAAACAAGAGTGAAAAGTGCTTTGAAGATGGAAAACTAGAAACAGTGAAATTGGGGAGGTTATAGCCTTTACAAAAAAAATTAAAAAATTTAATAAATTTTTAAAAAATAAGTTGGAAACAAAAGGTCTTTTTAAGCCAGATGTGCTTTGAAATTGATAATATTTTTAAAAGTATGCAAATAAAAATATTAAAAAATGGTTTTATAATGCTTTGATGAAGATATAATCAATTGTTATGGAGAATGGGTTTTTAGTTTTTTGCTCATAATTTTGTGTGCATTAGTACATCTATGGTTGCATCTGTGTGTGTATACACCTTAAAGAAATAAAGTACAAGATAGTAAATGAGTGTGTGGATAGTGTATTATACAAGTGAAATGAAAACTAGCCATGTGTGTGTGTGTGTGTGCGCATGGGAATCAAATTGAACTAGTGTAAAAGTTATGGCTAAATTATGAATGTGCATTGATGTATGAATGTGTAATGTAGTTGCTTAAATAATGTATGTGTGTGTGAGTATATATATATATATATATATATATATATATATATATATATATATATATATATATATATATATATATGTATATATATGTGTGTGTGTGTAAAGGAGTTTACATTCTAGGTGATACTTTGGTGAGTTAAATGTTTGGCAATATTTTGGTACTTGCTCAGTTTTAGAGTGACCAAAGTGGTTCAAGCTATGGAAGGTACCCGCTGTAGTTGGTAGTATTGTGGTTGAAGGTGTACTGACATGTTGTGCATTGCTTCACTCAGTGTGTGATTTGGAAGCTGCACAAATGAATGTGCAACATAATCTAATCTGGGTACTTGTGCTTTATGAGCTTAAACTAGATTTTAATTCTGTGGAAAGTGAAGATGCATTTGATCATAGTTCATATACTAGATGGTTCAAGAAATTTTGTTTGGGTTGCAAGAATCTCAACTATCAGGTAAGGTCTTATGAGATGACTGACCAATTAATGAAGTATACTTCATTAATTTGAACTGGGCCAAATGCCATAAAAGGTGAAGGTTCAGTTGATCATAGAATAGTAACCAGATGGTTCCAGAAATTTTGCTTAGGGTTGACAGAATTTTGACTATCAGAAAGTCTGGTAGGCTTAAAACTGTGAATTTCAAGGCTGTGCTCCAAGCCATGAAGACAAATATGATGAACAGTGTTTGGAGAGTATCAGGCAAGATCAGCATCTCACAGTCTTGAGTGTTTTTTTACCTTCATGACCTGGTAAAAGCATTCGGAGCTACTGAATTGTGCCTCATATTAATAAAATATTACTGACTTACTATTGCACTAACAGGATACTACCTACTATAATGAGTACCTTCCATGGGTTCAGCTACTTTAGTCATGTGATATATGTGGTGCATTCAATAGGTTTCCAGACTTATTTGTACAGGCATTTAAAATTGTCATAGACTCTTGAAAATTCACTATGTTATTGCTATACATCTTATGAGATGACTGACCAATGTTTATGGTTTCAGCTTCAGCAGCAATTGGAATACACCCTACTAAAGCCTGATTGTCACAGCTGGTGAATTTCAAAAATGCAATCTGGACACGAGGACACTTTAGAAGAATGATATGCAATAAAATTCAGTTTTAAACTTAGAAAAGATGCCACAGAAACGTATGGAATGCTTCCGACTGCTTTTGGAGCATCTAGCATGAATTGAGCATCAGTTTTTGAGTGGCATTAGGAAGGCAAGGAGTGTGTGAGGGATGATGAGAGGTGTTGGAGGAGTAAGGAGGTCAATAGACCAGAGTTGATTGGCCAAAGGGTTACGGTTAGGGTTACTATGTTGAGGTTTTAAGGGAGTTCAGGAAGAGATTCCTAGGGAAGAGGCCAGCACTCTTGAAATTGGGTCAATGGCATTTCCACTAGGACAATGCACCAGTCCACAACTCCATCCTTGTCACAGACTATTTGACCAAGATGGGCATTAAGACAGTTCCTCAGCCTCCCTATTGTAGAGACCTTGCTCCCTGTGAGTTTTGGTTATTCCCTAAGCTCAGAGGCTGTTGTTATGAGACAATTGAGGAGATGAAAGAGGCTGTGAGGAAGGTCATTGACTTGCTCACACAAGTGGACTTCCATGAGGCCTTCCATAAGTTGTTTGAACAGTACAACAAGTGCATTGCCGCCGAAGGAGATTACTTCGAAGGGGACTAGAGTTTTATGTGTGTACTATCAATAAAAGTCCCCATACGAAAAAAGTCTGGAAACTTATTTAATGATCCTCGTACATGCCATAAACTAGCTTGTAACAAAGTATTATAAAAGTTTTGACTCACCCTAGTAATTGCTTAAATAATGAATGTATGCATATACATATATATATATATATATATATATATATATATATATGAGGGGGTAGGTGGTGTGATTATGAAGGGAAGATACTTATATGTGAAAAGATAACTAGAATAGTTCTCTCTTATCTACAGAGGATAAGTCCCAAGAGTCCCAGCAGATGCCTAAATTGCAGATAGTACAAATGCTATATATACTTTTTCCTATACATAATTGTATATGATAAAGTTTAATTAATAAATTAGGCACCAGAAGAGATGAACAATAACAATAAATAATAATAAAATAGAGCAATTATAAAAAGAGATTGTAATAAAACTTACATGTTAAATAAAATATTCATTCTTACTATAAATCATAAAAACCTCAACATATATTTTTTTCATTTTTTTATTAAATTGAGAACTTTCACTTTTTGATTTAAAGGAAGTATTTACAACTTCTTTTAGTATATGAAGTGAGTTCAAAAAGTATCAAAACTGAAGCTATTAAGCCAGAAATTAATATTTGATATAACATTAATTTTCTCCAAAATGGTCCCTTTGATATTCAACATGTTTATTTCTGTGATTTTTCCATTGGTCAAAGAATTGCTAAAACTCTTCTAGGATGTAAAGTGGCACTATTAAATTTCCTTTGAGATGAATTTTCACTTGGAACAAGAAAAAGTCACATGAACACTAGATTTGGTAAGTATGGAGGGTGCTGCACTCATATAATCTAGTGATGTGCAAAAAAACGCTTTTCAAAAAATATCTAGATGATATCTAGACAGCAGTCTACATAATGAGAAATTATTGTTTTATTACATAAGTAGTTTAGATTTGCCCGTATGTTCATTTAAATTTCTAAATTTAATACTATCCTAAAACTCTTTATAATTGTCTCAATCCTTTTTTCATTGTTTATTTCTGGGATTGATCATGAAAACTGCAGAAAATTAAACTGGGGATGATTGAGGAAACACTGAACATTTGTGCAAATGTTCATTTATATAAATGTATATATATCAGTGTATTTGTATGTCAATCCTCTATATCATAAAAAATATATTTTAAAAGGTTGGTAGTTAAAACAAACTGAAATAACATAAGTAAATTAATAATAATGAAAAAAGCATTTATTATATATAAATATTTATTTTTCAATATAACCCCCTTTCTTCTTAATGTACTTAATCTAACACTTCTCTCTTAAATCCTCTGGATTAAATATCACTAAATAAAAATTTCAGATCAAAATTCTGTTAGCATTAGATTACAGTCTTATTGATAGAGACTTAAACATCAGAATGTCATGAAATATTTCAGAAATATTTCCTTGAAATTATGTCACTGAAGGAAAAATAAAGAAAATCAGACTGAATTATTTTATTGTTTGCAATGAACAAATTTGATAGAATTGGAGTTAAACAGAAAAATATGAAATGCATAACACTTTTCATAAATAAAACACAAAAGGGAACATTTATTTCTAGTAATTTTTTCTCTTTACATAGGGTCAAAATATGCACACCAAGGCTGTATGTAGTAAGACAATTTTATCTAATAATTTCATTTTGACTCAAAGATTATTTGGGACCAATATCCTCATTCTTTTCTTTGAAAACTATTAAATTTACACCTAACGGTAGAATCCCAGAATCTATTAACTGAGTATTTTGAAGAAAAAAATGGTATGTTTATCACACAAATTTTCAATTATCTTTATCATAAATGCCTTTTTTGTCCAAATGTCTGTCATTAAATAAAACAAAAACAGTAAGGGCTATAGTCATGAAATTCTCTGTGATTACTAATAGGATATGTATTTGATCAAAAACTGCTAATATAAAATATCAAGATCATTAATCAAAAATGATAAGATGAAGTTTTTCATTATGATTTAAAAGTACTAAATTTAAGTCAGTGAAAAAAAATGAGGAAGTACAGCAAGATTTGAATAGTATATTCTTTGACTTCACTGAGTATGTTTTAGCATATTAGTTTTTAAAAATCCAAAAATATCTTTTTATCATTAAGGGTTTTCGGACTATTGTCTTCATCTTTATTGTTATTTCCACAACATTTCAGCTAATATGTCCTCTGGCCTTCTTCAAGTGTTTTTCAAACTTGAGAACCTACATGGAACTTTGGACTACATCCTTTATTGAATCCATGGGGGTCACCTGTTCTGATTCTGTTAACCATAACTGGGTACAAGTGTTAAGAATTCCTTTATTGTTCAAAAATGTTTTAGTTTTTTCACAGGATATCTGATTTACTATATAAGTATAATGCTATTGTTGACTTTTATTTTGAGTCCATCAATTTGGCTAAAATAAATCTTTTATTTTTATTTCCAGCTTTCAAATAAAAAATTCAGAAAAAAATCTAGGTTTCCAAAAAGTGTGGATATGAACTTTTATAAAAAAGCCAACCTTGGTATTTGAATTAAATAGGATCCAAGAGTTCATGTTGGTGCAAATTTTTCAGTAAGATATGATCCAATAGTTAAAATTTACTTAATGGGGCCAGAAGCTCTCTAAAGTACTCAATAGAAAATAACTTTAAACCCCTAATCTAAGGTAGATTTTAGCTACTTCAAATAACATTATATCACACAATTTTTACTTTTTTGTAGTTTCTGGGCAGAAACAATTATTTTCCAATTGCTTATGCCTAAAGTAAATAGAAAAGGCTTGTTTTTCTCTTCAAATTTTGCTTTTGTGAACTGGGAAAGGAAATTTTCAAAATATAATGGAGACAATATATTGAGCAGTTATATAAAAGTGATTTTAATTTGTTGAAAATCTGGTAAAACTACACATTTCTAAATATTTGAGTCTATTTTTGCATAACTTGTATAAATACATATAAATATTGATTCATATGTTATTTTATTTAAACCTTATGTGAATGAAAATGAGAAAATTTGTCCATTTTTCCATAAAAAAATAGGAGAAATTAGACAGTGATGATGATTATGATGATAATTGTCATCAATTTTTATTTTGTTGTCACATCAGCTGAATAAAGCTTCCACATCTTATAAACTTCAGTCTCCTTTATTTCTGGATTTTATCCAAACAAAAGTTTTTTTAAAAAATCAGCCCATGAGCCAAGTTTTACTTTTGAATGATTGTTATATAAGGTTTTTATAGTATATTATTTACTTAGCCCTCTTGACAGAAGAACATTTTTGATAGCAGAAACCCTGTTGAATACAGAATCAGTGCCAAAAATCGCTTAGCTCCACCAGCATTCCCTTTTCAGAGCACCTCGGGCTTAAGCCAATGAATATGACTCTACACCATTTAGTTTGGTTTGGTTTTATGGCAAATCAACTACTTTAGGTTATTTAATGCCAGATTCACTTTTATACATATAAACAGTTAGGTTTAGCATAGGTACAGTTTTTGTTTACAGTCAGTAAAATGTAAAAACAGATCTATTTCAAACAATTTACTTTAACATAACTATGAATTTCAAATGTCAAAAACAATTCTTTGTAAGTTGGTTTGGTTTTATGTCATATCAAACATTAGAAATTGTTCAATGAAAAATCCTGTTTAGATTTATATATTAAATACACATGGTTGCTTGGGTTTTATGATATATCAACCACTGTGGGTTATTTAATGCCAAATCATGTTTATACATATATAATATATATGATTTGTTGATGGGTTGTTTGGGCTCCATGGCATATCAACCTTTGTAGGTTATTTAATGCCAAATCCATTTTTATACAAATGATCAGTTCTATTTCAAACAATTCAGTTTAGCATGAGAACACAGTTTAATCATCAAAAACATTTCTTTTTCAAGCTATTCACTTTAGTCAAACAATTCAGTTCAGTATAAGTATAGTTTTTGTCTACACACAGTTAAATGTCAAAACAGTTCAATATCAAACAGTTCAGTTTAGTGTAAGTACAGTTTCTATTTCAAAAACATCTGTTTTGTATAAGGAGAAAGAAGACAGTGACGCTGATTATGATGATAATTGTCATAATTTTTTTATTTTTTATTACATCAGCTGAATAAAAAGTCTCCACATCTTATAAACTTCAGTCTCCTCTATTTCTGGATTTTATCCAAACAAAAGTTTTTTTTAAAAATCAGCCTATGACCAATTTAGTTCTATTTGACCCATAGATAGGACCCTATCAGGTGCTATCACTCCAAGCCAGAGTGGACCTGGGAGCGATGGCAATGAAAGGGTACTCTGCATTCCCCAAAACTCCAGCATTACTGGAACCTCATCATCAGATTATTTAGTGTCATATCTTGGACATTCATTGGGGAGTGGGTCTTACCCTTCTGCAGAGGTGCCATTGGTGTATTCTACAGCCTCAGCAGACTGGGCAATCGACATCTTTTAGATGAGGGAGTATGTGCCACTTTATCAACCAAACAGTAAAAAGCTTTTATATCCACTGTCAACACAGATAAAGGCCAGTTATATATATATGCTCACCAATGTATATGCTGATACATACACATATACTCTCACACACACACTCATAAATGCATCTATAAAAGCATACAGTAATCACACACATGCACACACACACACACACACACACACACACACACACACACACACACACACACACACACATATATATATATATACATATATACAGTAGCAAATTTGAACTTACCGAAGATGAACTCCTTTCAAATGTTTTTCTAAATCAGCACAACGATCTGAGTGGCTAGGAGGTGGCTAAAAGAAAATAGATAAAAATAAGAATTTCAGTAATCTCTATATATAAACATACAATATAGATATTAAGCATTTTTAAGGTAATTTTTTTTCAATGTATTTGCATCATATATACAAAACCTTTATTCTTTCATTAATCATGACCTCTGACATTATTTCTGCTTTTCTTTGCATTTCTCTAGCAAAATCATTTGAGATAATTTTCTATTGTAAAATCGTTAGCAAGTTAGCAATGCTTTCATTAATTTCTGACCACAGAAAATCCCCTTTCCTTGATTTTTAATGCCAAACATACAAAGGGCTGAAAATCACTCAAACAGATTTTAGGATCAAAACTGAATTTGACTGGAGGAATTATCAAATTCCATTTTTGAACATTTGTATTTCTTTGGTGATTTTCACTCCTTCAGAGCCTCAGGAAAAACCTTCACTTTTGAATACAAAGACTAACATTCTCCAAGAATGTGTTCGTACAAATTCTTCAGTGAGAGTCAAAATACATTCTTTATAATCTCTAAACACATTTCTGAAGCTAATAACCCCAAGTCTAATTTTCACCATGTCGGTAATTTTGAAAATTATTAGGACCTTGAAGTTCTTGCTATTTTTTAACAGATGGCATTCTCAGAACTGTGTGCATGTAGTTTCAGATGGTAATGCATCTATAAGGAAGATCTATAAGCAAGCTTGAAATTCAGTATATGTCATTTCGGTGAAGTGTATACAACTTTGTTTTTCAAAGTGTTTAACATGTTGGATTTTGTGCCAAAGAAAGTGTATTTGCAGGGAGTTTTACTGCACTACTTTATTAAAAAAAAAATCTGCTACTGAAGCACACATAATTCTTGTTGAGACTTATGGTGTCCATGCTCTGCTGGAAACAACATGCGGAGATTAGTTTAGATGCTTCAAAAATAATGATTTTGATGTTGAAGATAAAGAACATTCTGATGTACCAAAATGTTTGAAGAAACTGGCGGCATCACTTCATGAAGACCCATGTGAGGGGCAAGCTGAACTTGCGGAATCATTTGGAGTGGATCCTACAACAGTTTGAACATGTTTGAAAGCATTAGGAATGATTCAAAAGTATTAGGTACCATACATGTTGAAGCTGAGAGACATTGAACAGCATCTTGTCATGTGTGAACAGTTGCTTCAACAGCAGAAAAGGTAAGGTTTTTGCATCCTATCATGATTGGCAATGAAAAGTGGATACACTAAAACAACCCTAAGTGTTGAAGATCATTCGGTAAGCCCAGCCATACATCAACACTGGCGGCAAAGCTGAATATCCATAGTTCGAAGCTTTTGCTTTATATTTGGTGGGAACAGTTGGGTGTAGTTTATTATGAGCAAAGAAAAATCTGAATCAGTTGACTACTTAGTGTCCAGTTACCAATTCCTAACTCTGATAGAATATAAAGGAAGGCACAATAAAATAGGACATTATATTCATTGAAAAATGCACAAATACAATGGAATACCGAGATGTGAAAAATGATATAAACATCAACCAAAAACCAATAACAGAAGCTGAAACCATCATGGAAGATTGCTATCGATTACAGTTGATGCATTTGAGCTGAGCATTGAAGAACAAACAGTCTCTATACAAGCAGACACACAACAAAATGATTTTGTAAATGACAAGGTTTGGCCACATGTTGCAAAATGGGTGAAAACCTCTTTGGAAATGCTTAAATGGGAAGTCCTTCCTCCCATCTGCCATATTCACCAGACATTGCCCTGTCCAATTATCACTTGTTCCAGTCAATGGCACATGGCCTAGCTGGGCAGCACTTTCATTCTTATGAAGATGCCAAAAAATGGATCAAATCATGGTTAGCCTCAAAAGACGTGATTTTTCTGATGTGGAATTCAAATGTTGCCAGAAAGATGGGGAAAGAGTAATGGCTAGTGATGGACAAAATTTTCAGTGACATGTTTCTTACTGATTTTTCAAAAAATAAAATATTACCTTTCATGAAAAATCAGCAAGAACACATTTAAGGTCCTAATAGAATATAAAATGCTTTTTATATGCCACAAAATATCATAAATTTTTAGACATTTTTATTTCCATTCATATAAATCATTTCTACGGAAGTAGTAGTAGTAATAACAATTATAACAATAATGATAATTGATAATGCCCAACAGCAATTGTAGGTCATGTGGAGAAAGAGATAAGAGTTAATCACAGAGAATGTGGTGAACTAGCATAAAAGGAGTACAAAACCAGGCATGACTTTGTGGGAAAGGTAATCCACTGGGAATTGTGCCAGGGATTGAAATTTGACCATACAAACCAAATGTTATAAGCACAAACAAGAATCCATCCTTGAGATTGAGAGGTGTAAAATTCTCTGGGATTTTGCGATACAAATGGATCAGCTGACCCCAAGGGACTGGAGGAAATAGAAATCAGTGGAAGAATGAAGACCATCTAAACTACAGCATTGTTGAGATCAGCCCGAATACTGAGACAAGTTCTAAAAATCTGAGGAGAATTGCTGTCATTTGATCTTCTATGAAAGACCATCAGCTAATACTTGCAAGGAGTAAATTAATAACAACAAAAATAATAACATTCTTGAAATACATAATGGAAAGGTGGCATACAAACCCCTGATTAATCCAGGAAATAGGCATGCTAAAAACATAGTCTGAACATTAACAATCAAATCTCATTTTCTCTTCTTTTTTTATATAGCTCAATTACGTCTCTCTTTAGTAATTAAAAAACACAGATAATGGATATAAAACTATGATTAAAAAAATAAACCACTATATGGACGATTCAAAGTTGCATGCAAAAAATGATGACAATTTTAGCCGACTAAACACTGATGACTCAGGGATACAGTTTAGTCTGGACAAATGAGCAAATGTCATATCTAGGAAAGGCTTGTTAGTAAGAAATTATAAAATTAGAACACAACAAAACCTATCATGATTTAAGAATTAATGAAGCAAATGCTATCAATCCTATGATAAATAAAGAATCAATAGGAAAATAATTCAATAAGAAAATAAAGGCATATTAAGAACAGAATTGAATGCAAAAAATAAGGTCATAGCAATACCAGTAGTACATACTATTTTAATATAATAAACTGGATGTTAGCTGAAATAAAAAAGATAGATACTAAAGTTGGAAAATAGATAAACTGTCACAAAATATATCACCCAAGAGCAGATATAGAACATCTCTGCATAAAAAATATGGTAGAAGAGGCTAATTTCAACAAGAATTGACCTATAAAACAATCTCTTTAGAATTAAAGAAATACTTAGACATGACAACAAATTGGATGCTACAGTTAGTAAACACACATGAGAAAAGATGTTTAATCAGTAAAGAAACCAATAAATTTGCTAAATAACATGACCGCTCACTGAAAGAAACAAACATAAAAAAATCAAGCAACAGAGGCAACAAAAAACAAATAAAGAAGGAAAAGCATAAGAACTAAATCAATTAAAAATGCCTGGAAACAAAAACCCTTTCATGGATAATACACACTTAGAATTAGGAATGTCAATATACATATAGTAAAAGCTAACTGATAACTGAAAAATACAGGACAGAAAGCAATGACAGAGGGGTTTGTAATAGCAGTACAAGACTAGAGCCTACCAACAAGAAACTATTTGGCAAACATTATAAAAAAAATGAATCTAACCCAATTGGTGGATCACGCAAAGAAAAATCTGAATCAGTTGACAACTTAGTGTCCAGTTACCGATTCCTAACTCTGGTAGAATTTAAAGAAAGGCACTATAAAATAGGATATTATATTCATTGGAAAATGTATAAATACTATGGAATACCGAGATATGAAAAATGATATAAACATCAACCAAAAACCAATAATAGAAGCCAAAGGGATGACTATTCTTTGGGACTTTGCTATCCAAAATGATAAAGAGCAATAGACTAGACATTGTGATTAAGGACTACAAAAGAATAATATGCCTTCTACTAGATATATCAGAGCCAAAAGATAATAACATATCAGTCAAAAAATATTATCGAATAAGTAAATACAAAGGCCTGGAAATAGAAATTTAAAAAATGTGGCACCTTAAAACAACTACCATGCTAGTAATAGTGGGAACCCTGGGTATAATCCAGAAAGAGGCAGATAAACAAGATTGCTGACAGTTCCAGCCCATATATAAAAAATTGCACTTTGCAGAACTGCTCTTCTTCTTAGGAAAGATTTATTAATGTCACTGAAAAATAACACTAAAAAAATAGCAGCAAAAACATAGAATGCATAAGTCATGGTTAAAGAACCAATGAAAGATTGTAAGAAACCAAAAGTAAAGTTGAAAATTAAATAATGATAATAATAATAATGTTAAAAACAGATTAATAAGAAGAATCCTGTTTCTTATATGACACCAACTATGGTAAATTTTTAGATATTTTTATTTCTATTCAAATCATTAATTTTCTTAATTGTGCAAGAAGTTTAAATTTGACCATATAAACAAATGTTATATGCACAACCCAGAATCCATCCTAGAAAATGTAATGTACAAAATTCTCTGGGATTTTGAGATACAAATGGATCACCTAATCTTAGCCAGATGACTAAACCTTATGGTAGTCAACAAAAAAAAATAAGAGAGAACCTGCTGAATAAAGGACTTTGCTGTTCTGGCTGAACATGATAAAACTGAAAGAAAGCTAATAGAGTGATAAGTACCTAGACCTTGCTAGAGAACTGAACAAACTATGGACCATAAAAGTGATGGTGATACCAATTGTAACTAATACACTTGGTACAGTCACCAAAGAATTGGTACAGGGAGTGGAGTACCAGGGGATAAGAGGACAAGTGGACAAGGACCATCTAAACTAGAGTTTTGTTGAGATCAGCCAGAATACTAAGAAGAGTCCAGGAGATTTGAAGAGACTTGCTGTCACCCAGACTCTAGTGGAAAGCTTTCAGCTAATGCTGATGTAAAAAATTCTCAAAAGATTAAAATTGGGATAATAATAAAATAAATTTTCATCTAATGGATTTTGCTGTTCTAGCAGACCACAGAGTAAAATGAAAGAAAATGAAAAGATAGACAAATTCTTGGAATTTGTCAGAGAGCAGAAAAGGCTGTGAAACTTGAGAGTAATGGTAATACTAATTATAGTTGGTGTACCTGGAGTGGTCTCCAAGGGCTTGGAAAGAAGACTAGCGGAATTGGATATATGAGGAAGAATTAACACCATACAGACTATAACATTATTGAGATTGGCTAGAATACTGAGAAGAATCCTAAAAACTCAAGGAGACTTGGTGTCACCAAAGCAGGCAGGTCATATCTTTAACCAAACTGTTAAGCCCTCCTACTATGAGATTGACGTGAGAATCTACCATCATATATATACTGTTAGATTAAAGATATGAGCTGTTGGACTGCCTATTTAGGTGATTTGTTTATAGTGATGAAGATTTGTGAAGAATCAGCCACACTTCTTAGATGAGCTGATAAAAGAAGAATGGTGAACCAATTTGCCAAAGATTCTTCTAAACAACATTTCCCATATTTTGAATTTAGAGTTTTTCTTTCTCCAAGACCAGTCAACCTACCAAAGATAGAAAGTTCAATCTACCCAACTATATGATGGTTAATATCAAAATAATGTAAATGATTAATAATATATTAATGTTGGAAAAATAAAACCATGGAAAGTTTTACACATATTAATAATTTTAACTTGTATTATCCTTTATCTTTTAATGCTTGAAGATTTTTATCCCAACTCACTCAGGTTGGTGGGGAACAGTGCATATTAGCAACAAGAATAAAGAATAAGCTCCCAGTGAGATTCAAATTCATATCTCCTTCTGCTATAGGGAAGCATAGTTTTTACTAACAACTGCTTTACTAATTCAGCCATGAGAGCATGAATTACTGTACCCAAGCCCAAAGAACACTTGTGAAGTCATTCAATACTCTTTTCTCTGATTAGATTTTACAACCAGCCAAAATCATTTATAATAATGACTGGCAGAGTTCATTTTAAAATAAATAAGATTAAATAAATAAAAGTTTTATTCTGATAGACACTGGGGAAGGTTCATAAATCCCATGGTTGAACACCATCCTCTAAAGCCTAACCTCATGATGCTGGTTAACTCCAAGACTATCTGCACCATGTAGGGTTCAAGCAGATTTTGAGAGTCAGGTTTTTCAAAAAACATAGTGACAAGAATGAATTCAGAAAAAATATTAGAATATTTTCCCATTGCTTTTGCAATTAGTTTCTAACTGTAGAAGTAGCAATAATCTTGCGGATAATTTACCGCAAAGTCTATTGGGGAAACAAAATGACGCTTTCTTTTTACTGAGCAGTGTACATTAAACTGATATCTGATGCAGAACATTGAAAGCTGACTTTATAACTGTGATAACCAACAAAAAAGACAGCATAATTGTAGCTAATAAATTCTAATTAGGCTAAATACACATAGCAATTGAAGAAAATTAATGCACTCAATAAGCCAACCAGAAATTCAATATAGATATATATTTTTAGTAATGTATTTGCCAAATGACATTTTTTAATCAATAAACTGGACAGAAAAAAAATTGGGTAAATTTATGTGCACATTACTAAAATGACTTGTTAGCTTCTCATTTATAAAATCCTGACTGATTGAACTTATGGAGGAAATAGAAGATAAAGAAAAACAGATTCAACAGTGGCACTGTCTCTGTTAAATACTATAATTTCAAAAATTAGTTCTTGTGATGTATGCCAAATATTTTATGATCAAAAGAAATATATGAGGGGGAGGCTGAAAAGTTCATATGATAATGTCAGATCTTCTGCTACTGTTGCTGCTGATATTTTTACCAATGAGATCTAAGCATTGCAAAACTGATGGAAAAAGTGTGTGGCCTGCAAGGGGGCTATATTGAAAAATAAATCTCATTTAATCACATTCCATGAGAGAATAAGCAAATGAACTAATCAGTCAACCCTTGCATAAATTTTAAATTGGGAAGATATTAAAATTTTACATTATTTTAATACCTGAAAATATACAAGTTATTTTTATTTTCCCCCTATTCAACAATATTATTTGTAGAAAGTCTATTATATAAAATTGGTGAAATTAGTTAATTTATTTAAAAAAAAAAAATCAACCAGAAGAATTGCAAAACTAACAAGAACATGGTGTCAAAATATGGTAGACAAGAAGAAAAATTGTGAAAAGAATTAATACACATTGATTACTTGAAATGGAAAGTTTAAGAAAACTTCAGAAAGAGAGTTCTCCAGGTCAAATAAGAATTTGTATCTAGGGTCAAAGAGCAAAACTTTACGAGAGTTCTTTAAAAATCTGACTAAGGCTGTGTATTTCTCCTAGTTGATGATATTTGAGGATGCTTCATATAAGAAATATGAATACTTTTACTCCAGGAACCATTTTAAAGAATTCCTGAAGGCCTCATTATACCTATTATTCAAAAGTGGAACTTAAAAGCAAAACCAGAAATATCTGCAGCTTTTGAAAAGTAGCATGAAAACATCAAATATTTAGGATAATGAATCTAGGAACAATTTTTTTCAAAAGTGAATGTACAAAATAAAGATGAAAACTTTAGCATACATTGCCACATATACATACTTACATATATGTGTATATGCTTTTCTATATTTGTCATTATTAATAACAGGTGCATATAGAGGAATTAGATTTCCTCCTTTTGAGCAAAGTAAGGAAATACCATGACTGCTATCTTATCCTTTAAATAGAAGAAGGCAGGCCCCAAATGCTGTAATTCCTGGTATATAATTTGACATTTTGACAGAAGTAAAGAGAGAAGGAACCAAAGAAAGAAAAGAAGAGAAGCAAAATAAAAATAAGGTGATTGTCCTGGGGAAAAAAGGAAAGAGGAAGGAAAAGGAAGAAGTTAAAATCATGGGAATCAAAGAGGGTAAAACAATATCTGATTTGGATTTACAATAATGGCAAATGGCAGAAAGACCAATTATATCTTTCTAATGTAAAACTAGTTGATAAAGTTCTTAAATAACAGTATAGTGTTTAAAAAGATTACAAGCCAATCTCCAGAATTCAGTGCGACTAAGTCAAAGCTTCTAAATTTTTGTTTTGCATCCAACAGACTAACTGCTAGAGCACTAAACTGATATCTGTAAGGTCTCAATTTCCAGATTTGTCATTTGAGGATACAGGCAGTCCTCGACATTTATGAGAGTCCTGTTTGCCCAAACCCATGGAAGGGGAAAAACTGTGTATATGCCAAACCCCTGACTCCAAAACTTAACTCTTCACCCTTAGGAGACATTGCCCAATTTATAAGATGTTTGCAATATTCGCTATGTTTACTATATTCATATTTTATATCACACCTATTTTATATTACAATAGGCAGAACTTTTTATATGTAATATAAATTATGTATTCATTATTTAGAACACAGATAATGGGGCTTAGTAAATGGGGGCTATATCTCCTGTAGAACAATAAGACCTCACCAAAAAAAGGGGGGTTCTGAGTATGACAGAAAAGAACATCTGATGGTGAGGCTTTAGTTCTGGAGATTTAGGGAATGTGGAATACTCCTACTTTATCATTATTCCAAGGGCTACTCTGACCTGGGGTGATTGTACCTGTCAGGGTCCAATCTCTGAGTCAAAAAGATCTGTTAAAAATCATTCATATTTGATATGACCATGAGTAAAAAAAAACAAACAACTGCACAAAATATTTAAGTATGAATGTACAATGAACACGATTCCCTAAATTCAAGGTAGAAAATAACCCTTAACAGGTTGGTATGCTATTGAAATTGATATTTCCTTGATTTGAACATTAAAATAATTTTAAAATGTTCCCCTATAATAATCCTGGTGTGTATAAATTCAGTTGATCATATTCAACGTTCATGCAAAAAAGTAAAACAACAGAATCAAAGACTCACTGGGAGGAAGAGAGAGTAGCAATATATCAAGGTGTGCCAAAAACATGGATTCTCTTGAATCTCTCTTGTCACATATCCCTATCTGTTATTGCTCTTGGAAAGTCCCCTAGGTAACGTCCAGTGTATGTACAGAGCTGATGAATGTAGCTGGTGTGTCTTTATGTAGGAGTAGTTGAACATTGCTTATAAGTTTATCTTTACTTCTCCATTTGTCTTGCTTATCTAACTTGGATGGTTTAGAATATATAAACTATGTGATGCAATATATATATATATATATATCTTTTTTCTTTTTTTTTCTTTAAGAAAAAAACCAAAGACCGGTTAATTCATGATTATAAATTTATTTCGGTCCCGTATTTTTAGTTTCTGGTGTGAACAAAAAAACATGAAGAAAAAAAATTAATACAGGATTTCTTCAGACCCAATGGATAATTAATTAAATTCAAATTTAAATTTAAATTTAAAAACCAGAATAAACACATGGGGTGTAGGGGGGACGAGATTAAGGAGTTACCTCCTCATTTTATTGAATTTCCGTTTTATATATATATATATATATATATATATATATATATATATATAGTATGTGTATTTAAAATAGATAAATAATACATTTATTCTATGGATTTATGACTTCTTAAAATTTTTAGCTTTCTTTTCATGTTTAAGTTAATGTCAATTTTCTTCATGTTTTTGTAATGAACCAAAAAATTAAAAAAATTTCCCATAATGATAAACACATGAATAATTAAATTTGTGAGGGTTAAATCTATAAAAATTGATGTTTGATAATAATTGGCTTTTGTCTTTATGGTGACAATTTTTTGAGTTTTAATTTCACAAATTAATGGGTTTTACCAGTGTTTTGTTTTTTTAATAACATAAAAAATTGTATCTAAGATATTGCTATGACAGTTTTATAATTCCAACAAGTATGTATTTATCCAACTTCCCAATCAAGACTCATGTGGCTGTCATAAAAAGATGTTTCATCACCTCCACATGACCCTTTAGAGAGGCCTTAGGTGCTAAGCCATTAACTCAGGTACAGCTTGGAAGGAAAGCCCCCTGAGACCAGGCGATCATCTGAATATCACCCACCTGGTGTGAATGCTAGATTAGCCAGGGATACCCCAGGTAAGTATAATCATATAGGTTTATAGGTATATAAGAATAATTCCCATTAGTATATGAAGTTGATTTTTTGACCTGAAGTAAAAAGCCAGGTTCTGATAGTCCACACACCATTGAGGCTATTTTTAACACAATGTTTTGATGCTATAGAGAGATAAGTATAGCTTTGATGAATAGAATAAACTATAATTTCATATTTATGGGAAAAAAGAAAAATTTCAACAAGTTCTATTCAATGATATTCTGGGTTTAAACAAGCAATAAAAACTTACTGAGTTAAATACAAAATAGACTTCAATGGTGTTGCAGATTGTGAATACCAACTTTCAAGTTAGAAAAGCATTTATTTCTTGTAGAATATTCTTCCTCCAGTTTTGTTCATATTTGATTTTTTCTCACATGAAGCTAGGATTTATACATATTAAAGATATTTGAAATATTCAATATATGGCTATATATTGGGTTCCTGTCGTAATTGTAGTCTATAGCGATATTAATAACTCTGTTTAAGTTTTTCTCTACCAAACTGTCAAACATCATCAATATCTTTATAATATTTTGTTTAAATACATTTTTGAACCTACCTATTTTTTGTAGACATTGTATTTCTGCCTGAATTTTTTTTGTTAACCACTTTTATAAATCTGATCTTCCTATTTTGATGTGATTCTCTTTTCAATACAAAGATTCAACAAAGCCAAACTAGTCAATAATCAAAGGGTTATGATGATATGGCAATGAGATGAAGTAAGTAGATAAATAGACTGGATATTGAGGGTTGAGCAAAGATGAAAATATGAATGTATGAATAAGTTGTTGGCGACCTTAGTCGAGGGTAACCCAAAGGATCCCATTTCAATAGTTACTACACCGATGTGTAGGGGAGGGCACTACTCCATTCCCTGGATTGCTCCACTTTACCCTTGATCATTAACTTATAATGCAGTGTGTTAAGCAAGGCAGCATCAGCTACCATTTTTTGAGTTGTTGGTATGACCTGACCTGGGATTGAAACCCAGTTTCCCGACGGGCCATTGGCTTAATGAGTAGAGTGTTAGCCAATGATCCTGGTCGACTCATACCAAAGACTAAAAAATGATATTTGATGCCACCTTGCTTAACACGCAGCATTATAAGGTACAGATCAAGGGTAAAGTGGAACAATCCAGGAAATGGAGTAGCAACCTCCTCTACACCTCGTTGTGGTAGCTATTGAAAAGAGAGCCTTCAGGTCACCCTCGTCTAATGAATGAATAGATAATAACAAATATGGCTTTGGTGTCTAAAGATCTCTGATTCTCATTGACCTTGGATTTAAAAAAACACAAAGTCACATGCTGTTGGAAAACATTCCTAGGAGAGAGTGTTCTGCAATTCACTGTTCTTAGGAAGTAGCTGTTTGCCTGAAACTTGCATCTAGAACTTGGGATATCTAAAAAGCATGGATGAGATTCACAAGATTTGATGAACTGAGTTTTGACTAAAAACTCTCTGGCTGCTGGTACTGTGGTATGAAACCTGTCTGAAACCAGTAATATATTGGATGTACTGGGAAAATAAATAAGCACTCATTAGCATTGAGAATGTTGACACCCTCTGTCAACGGGAGCTGCAAAATAGAAAATAGAATACAGATGACAGGAAGTGCAGGTGTTCAAGAGATGCAAGGATATGATGTAATTCTGGAAGATGAGAATATATACTAAAAATGCATAGATAATACCAAATGCATAAAAGAATATACAGAAGACTAAAAAAGTCATCACTGAAAAACATGTTTGGGATTGCTTCCTAGTGTTGACTATGTGTGAGACACTTCTGTCACAGTCTTTCTCTCTTATATGGTCTATCTTTTGGGTATGATTGGTGTTGATGGAATGACTGTGTGTGAGTGTGTGTAATATATATTTGCATATATAAACAATAAAAAGACACCTAATTCTTTTAAACCAGTCAGTCTATTCTTTTTTTGACCACTAATTATACTATACACCTTCCATGAAACTAATAATTAGATATTGATTGACTATTGCCTTGATGGGAGAGTGGTTAAAGAAATGAAAATTGGGATTAAACCTATTTAAATAAGTGACCAGTGCTCCATTTTTGAGCTGGTATTACATTAAAGTATATTTTTAAGGAATACAGGTAAATCTCATAAAATCCTGACAGTTTTGGTTAATATTTATGGGAACTTTTAAAATTTCACATAAAGAGAGAAAAATAAAAGGAAGATATATAAAAATATGCTAGATATTTACAATATCAACATTATTATGATATGTTTTTCATTTTATTTTTAACTCCTATAGATCTGAAAAGAAAACAAAAAAGCAATTTCAGGAAAGCATCTAAATAAAATAATATATATACATATATATATATATATATATATTGAAATCATATAAATAAATTTTTTTAAAAAGAACAAGACTCACCGGAGGGCATGATGGTAAAGGTGGAGGTGTCCCCCGCGGCATATATCCATATAAGGTGGGACTTTGAACATTCCGCACAGGACTAAGAGACTTGGACTGTAAAAGAAAGGAAAAAAAACAAACTTAGTTTTGTGATTTTTAAATCAGAGAAAAAGAAATGGTTGACAAAATTTTGAATAATCAATGATGAATTGTTAGCTTGGTTTTATTTGGTTTTGTTTGGTTTCTTTGTTTAATGGCATATAAACCTTCATGGGTTACTTAATACCAAACCCAACTTTCAGAAGAACATTATAATTACTATTTAACCCATAGCTGGGAAGATAAGGAGGTTCATACCTTTCTCAAGAGTATTAATCTGAAAGTGAACATACAAGCATGACTGGAGCTCAAACCTACTTACTATGATGTTGCAGTCCAGCACATAAGCCAATATGCAATAGAGACTCCTCCCTTCGCTTTTTTATTGCCTTCAGGTTAAGAAATAAGATTTTACAAGACCATGTTGTATCATCTTTGATGGTAAAAAAAGAAGACAAAGGAAGGAAAAATAAATGGAAGAGACAAAAAGAATCTCGAAACAAATTATTCAAGGAGATAATCTCAAAATGAAAAGAAAAGAAAAAAGAATGAGAAAAGATGGAAGGAAGAAAAGAAAAGAAAGAAAAAGGGGTAAGAAGGAAAAATAAAAGGAAAAGAAAAAAGAGTAGGTAAGGAAAAAAGAGAAAAGTGGGTAGAAGAAAGAAAAAGAGAAAAGAAAAGAATGGGAAAAGTTCAGAGAACAGACAGAGAAGAAGAAAAATAGAAAACGGGAGAAGGAAGCATTTGAAGCAGAAGAAAATGAAGGAATGAATAATAAAAAGAAAGCAAAATATAAAATGTAGAAAATAAAAATAAAAAAATAAAGAAAGAGAGAGAAATTAGCCTCCCCAAATATGAATATGTGTGTGTATATATATATATATATATATATATATACATAAAAAAATAAGCTACTCAAAGGATGTATTCATTTATTTATATATGAATGATAATCCAATGATTAACATTTTGTTTTTTTTAAACCCTCTTCTGGGCTATGTTATTATGAGATGCTATCATATCAGAAAAATTATTTAAAAAAAAAAATTTTCAAACTTCATAAAGGAATAAATAAATAAATAAAATTTTCAAACTGAAAAAAATGAAATAAAATAAAAAATAAAATTTTCAATAACTATTTATGTCACAGATTTTGAAATAGAACACTAAGAATTTTCTTGTTTTTTTTTTTTTAAATAATGTTTAGGATGAGACAACATTACATAACATTGCCCTGAAGATGGTTGAAAAAACCAAAATCTTAAACGTTGGTTGATTATTTATCCACAGAAAATCTTGTTTTTTCAATTTTCATAGTTACATTCTGTTGGATTTATTTTCATTTTTCTCAAATATATATGTTTATGGGTGTGTGCATATATATATATATATATATATATATGACCAGATGAAAAGATATGGAAAAAGTTATGCATAAAAAGAAAGAAAATACTGGTAAATTTAAAGAAGATTTTAAAAAAGAAAATGAAGAATAGAATAGATAGAAAAAAGCTCACTAAAAAAAAAGTCTACAGTCAATCTTATTGACATTGTTTTCCACTTCAATTCACATATGTTCCCTGCAGCCAGCCTTTTGTTCTGACATCTGTTTATCTGATAACAATTTCATTACACCCTTGGAAATATTTTTAATGACTTATGAGGGACAAAACCACTTTCATAGATGTTTCCCAAATTCCCCAAACAGTCTGGTGCAAAAGAAGGGCATCTAGTTATAAGTGAAAAATAAAAGAAAGAAGAAATGCTTCAACCTCTTCAATGGCACTATCCAACAAACAATAAAGTTTATTATCATTCTTAATCATCTAACTTATGCTTGCACAGAAAACAGACATTAATTTCGAATACAATGATAATGACATTAATATTCTAATTAGGTAATAAAATCTGCAATGTTTACATATCAGTGCCTGCTGATAAAGTTTATTGGAAATCTCAAGCTTAAAGGGTATTGATAATTTCTTGTAATTAAGCATGACTATCAGACTTTGCTATGGTTGGGTAGACCAACAAACATTGTCATCAATACATTGATACATCAATGAGTCCAAATTATAGAAATTTCTGATTACAGAAAAAAATTTTGTACAAATATTTATCTTTCAACATAATCTTCTTCCTTGTCAATGCACTTAATACAGAGGTGAACATCAATTATGCAGTAAAATTTCCAGATCAAAATTCAGCTAATAATTATCAAGCAATGATTAATTGGAGGCATTCTTGGAATTACAATGATAGTCACGGAAAATGGACTTGTCGACTCAAATCCTGGATGAGGCTGTTTGCATTTCATATCGTGCTTTGGGTAAACAGTAAGTCAGACTGAACTCTTAAACCTTGCCATGGCAACTGGTCTTGGAAAAGGAAAATTCTGAATTCAAACCAGACCTAGAAGTGGGTGGGTTCCATGGATCAAGTTATGCATTTATTGACGTTCATATTGTTTTTCAGTTGTAAAAGCAAGGAATTATGGTTTATGTTTGCTAAGTTCAAGAGTTCTGCTGAAAGATTTTGAAATCTACAAATTGCACAGTTATAAACTATTTTGAATTTTTAAAATACCATGGAAAATGCTGAATATACTTTATAGTTTTATACTATACTTAGCTTAGTTTGGCACAAGGGTACAAGCATCAGGCACCCAGGAAGAATCAGACTCATTAATGATGGTTTTCTACCCTATAATCATGTTGTCATCATCGAGGCATATAGACAGCATAGATTCCCTTGACTCCCTCTTGCCATCCATCCCAATCAACCATTGCTCTTGGTAAGTTGTCTAGACAGCATCTAGTGTCTGCACAGAGCTGATAAATGTATATTTTTGCTGGTCGGATAACACTGGGGTGCCCACAAGTCCATAAGAGAAAAATCACTTTTGAGTTTGTCCTTATTTCTTCAGCAGTTCCCAGCATGTCTTGCTCATCTTAATGTGATAGTTTATGAGATGGAAAGGAAGTAGCCATATAGCTGCAGTTCTTTAGGGTGCTGCTTCCAGGATTTCTTCAAAACAACATCCATCATCCTTGTGTTGTTCCTAACTTACTTTTTCTCAAAAGAGTATGCAGCAAGATCATTTGACTCAAAACAACTAGTGTTTGGCACCCAGTGAGGACTGAAATCACTACTCAGTGTTAATTGATCTGTAAGATGAACATAAGGAGCCCATTTGCACAAAATCAATACAAGTATATATACATGAACCAATACTTTTAAAACTAACTACTGATGAATTGTCTTTAATGTTCATGAACAAAAATGGTTCCAAAAAGCTTTCAGCCTTGTTCTTATTTCTCTTGAAATTCTACTATATTATCTTGAATTAAGTTAGATGCTATAAGACATGTATTCATGTAAGCATTGTTTGAAAGCCAATTGATGCATAGAAATAGTGGCAAGAAGGTATGAAGAGAGCTAATAGCAGGTGGCTGAAGAACAAATCCTAGATATCAATGGCTACAATATATATATATACATATATATATATATATATATATATAGGATTAAATTGTGTTTGTTTAATTTGATGCATGAGTGAATTTGTGCAAGTTCTTAGCAAAGTCCATATGCATCTTCCTTACACACACACACACACATATATATATATATATATATATATATATATTAGCATTTAAAAAAATCTATATCTGTAAATTAGCGGTTTTTCGATGCATATTTACATATATGTGTGTGTGTGCATGCGATGGTCTGCCTACATACATATATATATATGTATATGTGTGTGTATATAAATGTATATATATAAAAACTTAATTCTCTGCATGCATTCAAGCATGTGTATGTGGAGTTTGTAATGGTGTATAATCATATCATATTTGTAAACTGATATTTTATGGTTAGGGATGGGTGGAATTGCTTTTCTTTGACAACATGACAAACAAATGAAAGGGTTTGAAGATTTATATTGCAAAATAGCAAGAAGGACAGAACGCTGGCAGAAAAGCAAGATCACAGGTTGAGAGGTGGATTGGGGAGCTGTGGAATTCAAGGTGAAACTTGCAAAGCGGCAAAAGGGTACAAATATAGCAAAGTGCAGAACATCTACAACTCGAGGCTGTCATTCCTCGGCAAATCTCTAATCATGACTCGTTTAGTTTGCACTCTTGATTAACAAGATGAAAAACTGAACCAATGCAAAAGACTTTGAGAAATGAAGGAATCTTATTATGGCATGGCAGTGATGGCGCCAGTTTTGAGCTTTCTTTTAATGTGTGCCTAATAAGATAAAAAGATTTTGAGTTATTGCATTGCTACATTTATGATGTTGGTGGTGGATAAAAGGGTTTAAGGATAATGGAAAAAATTACTGTCCTTATGTTCACCCATAATGAGTGGAAAACCTGGAAAGTTTGGTAATTACTAATGTTTTGCCTGTGTTCTTGCAAAAATGATGAGGATATCAGTATGGTTTAAGACTTTCCATCACTTTTAGAAAGCATATCAAATGAAGCTGAAGTAAGAGAGAAATCAGATTTGTTATATTGAAAGAATAACAAAAAAAGCCAAGAGTTTTCTATTTGTGCAGCTAAAATAAAATACTACACTAAACTGATCTAAATCTCAAATCTTAGTATTGTCATAATTATAAAAGATTATGAAGTGAATAATATCTTTAGCAAAATAAACTTAACTTTTCTTTGTTCCCAAATAATAAAAATAAATAGATCAAGCCTTAAATATGGCTCCAAACAGAATCTGCCAATAAATAAACTCAATTCTGATCACATTTTCAACCAATCAGAGATCCACTTGAACAACTAGAAGATTTTTCTCCAAGAACCTATTTTCTTTTTTTTTTTGTGGGTGGATGGGGGGATATCAATAAATGTCAGAGACGACAGTTTACTTGCGTCTGCTTCATTGCAGCATGAAACCAGGTCGTTCAGAGATACACACCTGCCTGAAGGTAGAACGCTGCCTTTCAACTCCAGTGTGAGGTTTTACTGTCTCACACTAAACATTTAACATTGAATTTTACTCAAGAGGTCATAAACACTACAGCATCTGTTCATAAAATTCTATTACAATGACTCAAATGACTAAATACATTTACCATAATTATTTCCATATAACATGCACTCATGTATAACAGACACCTCAATTGACAATGTTGAACATTTGCAGTAATCCAAGGCCAATTTTAAGTTGCTCCTGGTAAAAATTTATGGATTTAGTGCACTTAGAGGATGTTCACTTTGGTTTTTTATTTAACAGTAGATAAATAGTAGATAAGATGCAAAATATTTTTCTTTAATAAATATATATTTATGAAGCTAAAATGTTCAATTATTAAATGAAAATATCTTGCATCTTATCTGCTATTAGTTTATTTACTGCTAAATAAAAAACAACTTGAGTAAACATCCACTAAGTGAGCTAATTCAATAATTTATTATTTCTTTTCAACTTCTTCCTGAATAACTAATTACTTTTGATTCTCAAAGAGGCATTTCTTTTAAGTTGATTATATATTTTTTCATTGTTGATTGATATTTCTTTATCTGGTGAAAGGTGGGGCACTAAAAATGATCAATTGATAAGCTTTGTTTCTTTTTTATTCTTTTATGCGGATCATTAAATAAGTTTCAAGATTTTTTTCGTATGGGCACTTTTATTGATAGTACACACATGAAACTCTAGTCCCCTTTGAAGTAATCTCCTCCAGCTGCAATGCACTTGTTGTACCATTTTAACAACTTCTGGAAGGCCCCCATGGAAGTCCTCTTATGTGAGCGTGCCAATGACCTTTGTCACAGCCTCTTTCATCTCTTCAATTGTCTCATAATGACAGCCTCTGAGCTTAGAGAATAACCAAAAGTCAGAGGGAGCAATGTATGGACTATAGGGAGGTTGAGGAACTATATTGATGCCCATCTTGGTCAAATAGTCTGTGACAAGGATGGGGTTGTGGACTGGTGCATTGTCCTGGTGGAAATGCCACTGACCCAATTTGAAGAGTGCTGGCCACTTCCGATGAAATCTCTTCCTGAACTCCCTTAAAACATCAACCTAACCCTTTGGCCAATCATCTTTGGTGTATTGACTTCTGTACTCCTCCCACAACTCTCATCATCACTCACAGACTCCTTGCCTTCTTTTAATCTCTTATGCCACTCAAAAATTGATGCTCGATTCATACAAGACGGTCGAAAAGCAGTCTGAAGCATTCCATATGTTTCTGTGGCATTTTTTCCAAGTTTAAAACACAATTTTATTGCATATCGTTCTTCTAAAGTGTCAGATTGCATTTTTGAAATTCACTAGCTGTGACAATCAGGCTTTAGTAGGGTGTATTCCAATTGCTGCTGTAGCTGTTCATTTGAACGTGAAATCATAAAAATTTGCCAGTCATCTCATAAGATGTATAGCAATAACATAGTGAATTTTCAAAAGTCTACAACAATTTTAAATGCTTGTACAAAAAAAGTCTAGAAACCTATTGAATACACCACGTAACTATGTATATACAGCAATACAAAAAACAATGTACTGTTGTAGATTGTCTCTTGGCTAAAATTATTTATTTTCACCATTCCAGAGAGTGGAATTCAAGGCAAGACAAAAAGAAAAACTTTGAAATGCAGATATTTTTAAAAGATGGTAGACCATCTCCCCTAGAAAGTTTGATGTAACACAATCTTTATTTGGTCATCTACTAAACAAAGTTTACTAAATATAAAAAATCAAGGTATATATTAATGGACACTTAAAATCAATGAGTAGAACTTCGTAATTTTTTCATTATCAACCCCATCATTAAATTCAGTTATCAAAATCAGTTGACATAGTTGTGTTTTAAACAAAGAGTCTAATTTCTGAATTAGATTCAAGACAGCCTCTTAATCCTATTTACCAACCCCTCCACTCTGGCAGGATATGACACAAGGTCAATTTTTAAGCGGAGTTTAACAGGTTTGAATTCAGAGTTTTCCTTCTAGACTAGTTGCCTCAGCAAGGCTGAAGAACCCAGTCTGTCCTACTATTTACCCATAGCTGGAGGGAGAATAATTGGATTCATACCTTTCCCAAGGGTATCAGTACTATGTGAAATGCAATCATTCTCGTCCAGGATTTGAACTCGTTGCCGTGTCCAGTTCCTATGATGATAACCATTACACCATGGGCACCTCCTAAAGACAGCCTCTTAATAATTAATTATTTACTTTTGATTCTCATAGGGGCTTTTTTTAAAGTTGATTATTGTCCATAATAAGTCAAATTTCACCAATCAGGCATCACTTGAATTTACTGTTGAATACAAAAGATAACTCTGTCTCATTGTCACATTTGCCTACTAAATTTATACTATTAATTGTACCCAATTTTTTTGCTGTAACCATAACTACTGATGACATAGAGAGATGAAAAACAAAATAGCAGCACTCTGGAGAACAATGCCAGTTTGATATAAGCAAGTCCTCTAAACAGCATCCAGTGTCTGTACAGAGCTGATAATGTAAGTTTTTGCTGGTCAGACAACACTGGTGTGCCCATATGATGGAAACCATAGGAAACATCATTATGAGTTTGTCCTTCTCTTGCTGTTCCTAGTTCATCTTTCTTAGATAATTCGAGAGATTGAAAGTAAGCGGCTGTACAGATGCTGTTTTGTAGGGTGTTGCTTCTAAGATTTCTTCAAAATAACATGCATCATCATTGTGTAGTTCCTAACTCCCTTTTTCTCAAAAAGCAGCATCCTTTGGTAAAAACAACATGTGGCATCTAGTGAGGACTGAAATCACTACTCAGTGTTAATTGATCTACAAGAAGAGCTTGCTAAAAATAATGATCCCATTTGCATAAAGTTAATGATAGTATATATTCATGAACTGATACTTTTAAAACTAACTTTTCTGATGAATTATCTTTAATCTAATATCCATGTAAAAAAACGGTTAAAAACAGTTTACGGTCTTGTACTTATTTCATTTGAAAATTTACAATATCATTAGTATGTAGATGCTAAGAGGTAGGAGATATTCTAATAAAATTTTCAAAGTTTCCTGCTATCTTGTGACATCATGGCATTCTTAAGTTTTCTAACAGCACCTGGATCAAGATACAGGCCTGGACAAAGTTGTATGGAAGACAAGCATTTGACCATGCTGTAGGTCTCCTCTCTTCCCAAAACTAATGTTTTTGTCCAAGGGAAAGTTAAGGTGTTACACAATTTGGCATCAATGTTGCCACAGTAGTTGCCTGAATGAGGTTGGAGATAAGATCCAACTGCTTTCTGGGATCCAGTTTAGTAAAACTGGTTTGAATATAGTTTTTCTCCTCCTAGACTGGTTGCCATAACAAGGTTAAAGAGCTCAGACTTCCCTACTATTAACTACTTAGCTGGAAGGAGTTCAGATAGAGTTGTACCCTTCATAAGGGAATTGGCATGAAGTAAAAAACAATCAGTCTCCGCCAGAATTTGAACTCAGGTTGCCAACTCCATATCCAACCAAATGAGAATTTGCTTTGGTGTAGTGGCAAACAAGCTGGAGTGTGACATTATAGTTAGCAAGTTCAAACTCTACTCTCTCTATTATGTTCCCTTTTGGACTTATACTCTTGGGAAAGATAGGAATCTTATTCTTCCCTCAGCTATGATTTAAATAGTACCACTACTGATTTTCAACAAGGATGGCTTTGGCATTAAATAACCCATGAAGGTTTATATACCATTAAACAAAGAAATCAAACCAAACCTAAACTACTCCCACCTCTTCAGTTATTTTGTGACATAGTAACATTCAGTATTGTTTATATACATGCAAGAATTCAGACACATGTTAACATCTCTCTCTTTTGGAACCTGCGCATGTATTGATCTGAATATGTGATCACTTATTCTAATCCAGTTATACTATATGTAAGTTTAATCTTGAGTAAATTAAAACATATTTATGGTGTTTCAGTTTTATTTTGTGTCAATTTATGTAACATTTACAAAATAAAATAATTTAATTAACAACAATATTAATTTTGATTGCTCTTTTGTCTTTTTTGTCCAATATGGTTCAAGTGGAGTAAGTAGGCGATGTTTCCCCTTTTAAAAAATCACATCATGATTGAACACTGTCATGGTTCTCAATGGAGGTAACACCTTTCAGCAGTTAGTGACAGTGCATATAGTAAGGAGAGTGGTTGACCCCATTGCTTACTCACCAACTCTTTCCTCCATCAATTATCATTAAATGTCAGTGTAGAGACATTTTGACAAGATATTTGGCAAAAAGACAAAATTTAAGCAGAAGAGAATGATATTTAGATAATAAATATATGGGCCCTTTTTATCAGGATGAAAGAATAATTTGAACAGGAGATTATGGCAGCTTGTCTTTAATAAAGTGACCTTCTGTAAGATATTTCAAAAGTTGTCATTTAATAAGCTTAGTTTTAGCACAAGGTTAGAAGTATGGGACACCCAGTGAGAATTAAACTCCCTAAGCTAGTTTAATGAGCATTACACCATGCTCAAAATCCTAAAATATTTCAAGTGTTGGTGTTAATCATCATTAAAGCACAATTAAGTTGTAACAAATTTTATTTCTATGTTGTTTTTGATTATTCAATTTTTAATATTTTCAAAATTTTGTGTTGACAGAAAATATGAGAAGGTACAGAAAAGTTCTCAACCTAATTAGGAAGGTAATTATATGCCATTTGCATTTCTGGAGAGGAGTACAACCCCCGACCAAATGAGTGTCCTGGATATGACAATAAAACATTTGATGGTGAGGCTCTAGACCTGAAGTTTTAGGGAATGTGGATTACCCCTTTGTTGTCATTACTCCCAGGCCCGCTCTGACCCAGAGTGGTAGTACTTATTAGGGTCCCATCTATGGGTCTTAAACAATTAAACTGTGAGCAAATAGAATTATTTGTACAAGACAGCAATATATAAAACCATTAAAATGTGTGCAAAGAAATGAGCTCTGGCTCATTTAAAAATAATGTTACCAATAATCTATTTGCTTACAAACTATATATGTATTAACAAGATTTGGCTTTAAATAATGCACAAGGGTTGATATGCCATCAAAGGCAACCAAACTAAACTATAATTAACTACATTTAAAAAGTTCACTTTTGATTCCTTTTTAACAGCACTTTCAAATTACCATTTATCCTAGTCTTTAAGGAACTCTCTAAATAAAACAAAATTCTAATTCCCTGGAATACTGCAAAAAGCATTAAAAGTATTTTTTATAGAGAATGTTTTGGGAGGATGGAGGATGGAGTTATGAAGTTGCCTTAAACATCAAAGAAGGTAATAGAACAAAACAATAACAATATTATTTAATAATATTCATGTCAATCATTTTTTATAAATGTCTTCATTTTATTTAACCTTTAGACTCCATAAGTTTGGTAATTGGAGCTGAAAGCTATTTTACTCTACACTGTAAGCTTGATATTTTTTGTTGGTTGATTGGTTGGTTAGTTATCTTATTTAATGGCATATCAACCTTTGAGGGCTATCTAAGACATTTTGACTCAGGGAGATCACATAAGGTACTATTAATAAAAGGCAAAGTATTGTAACTTACTTTAAATTGGGTAATGGGATAAAGTAAGGATGTTATTGCTCTGGAGAAAAGATTGAATGTTTAACTTTATTATGAATTTTGTGAACTCAGTTTCAGTGTATGAGAAGCCAAGAGAATAAAGATTCAAAGAGTTAACAAACCAAACAAAGATTTTGGCTGACACAATATCAGGAGTCAGAATCTTCATTGTTCAATGGCTATAAGCCAAAAACACAAGGTTTTATTGTCTGAATAAACAAACTCTTTATAAATTGATGCTTTAGAGTGAAATTTATTTTCCCAAAATATTTACATCCACCTTTAAAATCATTCATTAGTTTCATTGGCAATATTCCAGGCTTGGGCTCTACTGTGGACATTGTAATTTTGATGATAAAATGTTATAATTTTATACAACAAGCACGAAAATTATTTTGTCACAAAAGCTCTGGACCCAATTTTTGCTCAACATACTATACAATGAAAACTATTGTAATGAATTCTGAAAATGTGAAAATATACGATAACACCAAGAAGTAAATGAAGTTTAAGGAGCAATGCCAAAATCTGAATGTTTCAACTATTACCCACATTCAACAACAACAATGCTTTCTTTACCCACATCACTTTGGAGTCATTCAATATTTTATGCCTCTTTCTCACTTATCTATATATATATATTACTAAAATTCTCATTGCACGTATGTTTGTGTGTATGAGAGAGAGAGAGAGAGAGATGTACAATATGGAAAATAAAATTAATATGTTTCGCAATAAGGACAGTTTTTTCAGAATGAATTTTGTTCCACAAAAACTAAACCTAAGAAGAGAAGAGTGCCGTGTTTTTAATTAAAAAAGAGAATTTTATATATACATTGTCTCAGTTAAATTTTGGCCCTTATCAATTTATGAAACAAAATAATTCAAATAAACAAATAAGGACCAAAATTCAACTGATAGAGTATACATATATATATACATATCTGTGAAAATTGGAAATAAATCAGAGAGATTTAAAGAGGATAATTTGGCAAATAATTCAAACAATGAATAAAATAATTCTCTGAAAACCTTCTTTTTCATCTCTCTCTCTCTCTATATATATATATATATATATATATATATATTTATATATATATATATATATATATATATATATAGAGAGAGAGAGAGAGAGAGAGAGATAGATAGATAGATAGATAGATTAAAAAGTTGTATTATTCTATCTCCCTTGTTATGTGTAGATTTCATTTTTACACCATAAAATTTTGAAGATGGTATCTTTAAAGTGAAACATGATAATCTAATTTTCTGCATAATCTTTTTTTCTCATACTGCTAGATTTCATTCACATATATATATAGATAGATATAGATATATGAATTATCTTATATATTATCTTTTTTTTTACATACTGGTGGATTTCATTATTAACAATAAAATCTAACAGTATGAGAAAAAGAAGAAATATGCCCCCACCACCAGTGGGTTGAACTCTTGAGTGAGGGAATGCTGGCTGCCACATACACATAATTGCAAAGCTCTTCTCATGGTTTGAGCACTTTGATGGCCGAAAGCATACATATGAATATATACCTAAAAATTCCCTCTACTTACATTAAGATTGATGATATTCAGGAGTAAGATATCTGACTGATATAAAGTCAGCATGGTTTCAATCTAAGCTTAGAATATCAAGTGTACCTAGTCACATTGAAGAGTTGTGATACAATGAAACAGTGTCTGTAGATGACTATATATATATATATATGCACAAACAAATTCAACAGAACTGAAAAATAAAATTGCAACACCTCTATAACCAAAAATAAGACTCTCTCTCTCTCTATATATATATATAAGGTGTACAGATTTTTACATAACTGCATATCAATATTTTGATTACTGAGTTTTAGTGTAGAAGTTGGGGATAAATAATACTTAACAATTTCCTGGCCTAATGGGTTGAGTGATCGCCAATGGTCTGGGAGACCTGGGTTCAATCCCAGGTTGAGTCATACCAAAGACTCAAAAAATGGTACTTGATGCTACCTTGCTTAACACACAGCATTATAAGGTAAGGATCAAGGGTAAAGTGGAACAATCCTGGGAAAGGAGTAGTGCCCTCACTGTAGTTGCTATTGAAAACGGAACCTTTGGATCACCCTCACCTAAGGTATAATAGCCCACTAAAAATAATCAAATCCTGGTACTTTTGGTTTAGAAGAAAATTAACTCTTTATAAATTATTATTAGGGGTTTACATATTTGTTAGGCAGTATCATATATATATATATATATATATATATAAATCAACTTTTATCATTTGCTAGTCTTTGTTAACCATGAGTTGTCAATGGACTAAAGCAGATTCAGTAGATTCTTTTTTATTTTTTTAGGAAATATCTTACATTATCTACTGAAACTTCATGGGTGCCAATAATTGTGAAGAGGACTCTATGTGTGGGTATATATATATGTATACATGTATACAATCAAAGTGCAATCTGAATACACATTAACTAACTTGCTTTTTATACAGCCATTTCAAATTAATTTTTTTTACTTCATCTTGTCTTCTATATAAAATGAAAATCTATTCTTTTCTTCAAGATGAAACCAAAAATTAAAGAATATTGTAAAGCATTTTTAAATGATACAAAATGGTTGACATCATAAAGCATATATTCCAAGCCAAAATGGAGACTCACTGTTGCTATAGAAATAAGGTTGTTTTTGTTACTGATTATACGCAATAATAAGATTAGCTTGTTTGGCTTCTGACTGACTGTCAAAGTTGCTTGATAAAAGACATGATACACTCTTGACTTATTATTCATGAGGTCAGGTCTTGTAGCATTTAATAAAGAATACATGAAAATTTGCAGAAATTATCTTTCTTTTTCTTTCATTTTTATGATGGATTAACATTTGTAAATCATGTCCATGAATTCCAAGTGTAGTTTGAACTACTAACCTCATTGTTTTCATTGCCTTCACAATACTGTAATTATTTGTGCATAAGTCACACTATTTTTCCTGATTTTTCAACCCAAAAGTTTGGGGCATAAATCATCCATTAGAACTGAATAATAAGTTTTCTTTTTAGCTATGTGGGTTGCCATATTTAGAATGGTATGACCAAAAGTAAATTACATCTCTAGTACAAATTAACTAATGTGTAACAAACACTTTTGTTTTATACTGCCACTGGAAATAGCCAGTGTGAACTTTCCCTTTCCTTTAACCCAAATACTTCAGAAATTGTGTTCAAAACATTATATGAACTACATAAATTCTTATTTTTAATTGATACAACCCTGATAAAAATTTGAACCAGTGTTAAATTTAGTATAAATTTAGCTGCTACAAATTCAAAAAAGTCAATGTGTATAATAAATGAGAGACATTTTTTCCAGAATTTCATAGATGAAAGTTAGATGAACGTATTATACATGACTAATCTCCTGTTGTGCAAATGAAAATGTAAACTATGTTTACATCACAACAAACATTTGTGCGCACTATCAGCAGAAGAAAGGGACAAAGTTATGGTGAGAATAAAAATAAAAGTCTTCAAACTATAATACTGACGAAGAAGATAATGATGATGATAGTAGTGGTGGTTGTGGTGGTAATCTCACCATCTAAAAACTAGGAAGGGGGAGGTTTACACCATATTCTTCCTTTTAACAAGTCTATGAATAATTCATAGAAGAAGAGAATAGATTGAAGATGATAGCTGGTTTTTAACAGACCCTTAAAAATGTGTTATCAGAAATACATTAGAGGCAGGCACATGTTCTTTGTGAAGATGACTAGACCCTGAGGATTGGCAGAGATGGGGTGAGACCATGAATTTACTTGCATATTCAATCAATCTATTTTCTGCATAAAGTTCACTTAAAAAAAATGGATTCTGGATAATCCCATCACAGAAGGACAAAAAGAATAAAGCAAAGAAGAAATAGAGAGAAGAAGAAAGTATCAAGGAGAAATGTTTTTAGGAGGAGGAGAAAGAAAAATAATAAGAGTATTGTTATGAGGAGGAGGGAGTGATGTTGTTAGGAGGAGGGAAGGAAATGAGAGGGGAGAAAAAATGATAGAGTAATGTTATTAGAATAAAGAAGGAAAAGGATAAGAAAGTAAGCGGTGAAGGAGAGATTTCTGGTGTCAGGAAGAGAGTAAGGGTAGTGAAGAGATGAACAAAGAGTAAATATAGACAGAGAAAGGAACAAAGAGAGAGAATCAAATAAATGAAAAAGTAAAAAAAAAAAATGGCAAAGGCAGACAGGGAGGAAAAATAATAGAAGAAAGGAAGGCTGAATGTTATGGAAGATAAGGAAGATGTAAGATCAATAGAAAAATGTGAGTTAAAAACAAGAAAGAGAAGCAGGAAATGGGATAAGAAGGAAAACTGAAGGGTTATGTTATAACTAGAATGAAGAGAAGAGAGAAAAAAGATGGAGAAAGGCTAATGGCTGAAAAGGTAAAGAGAAAGAAAATAATATCAAATATTAAAAAAAGAATGATGAATAAATAAAGGAGGAAAAAAGAAAAAGAAAGAAGAAAATCTTTTAAAGAGGAAAGACTATGATAATACAATTAAAATTATCAGAAATCTGTTTTTGGATGTAAATGCAAAATTAATTTTAAGGATTTGTTGGACTTCTTTGTTTAATGGTATATCAACTCTTGTGGGTTAATTAATATCAAAGCTACCCTTGTAGAAGAGCTAGGGATGTAAGGGGGTTCATATCTTTCCCAAAGATATTTGACCAAAAGTAAATGTAATAAAACAACTGGTGCTTGAACTTGCTTACTATGCAACTGCAGTCCAGCCGCTGAGCAACAGGGACTCTCCTCAATTTTGAGGATTAATTTTAATATTTATCATTTAATTTAGTTTATGATTTTAACTAGTGGCTGAGATTTCAGTGACTTGTCTACATATATAGCCAGGGCTAGTGCATCCTATCCTCTAAACCCCCCCAACCAGGGAGGAAAGCCCACTTAAGTGACTCAGAAAGAAGGGTTTCATATATTTTCCATGAATACTTCTATATAAAATTTGACATGCATGAATGGGGGCCCTGTATTATAGATTCAGTAGGGGGGTATCATGAATTCTAGGGGGAGGGGTATGAGACCCTCACATTGCCCCTGTTTATAGCAATGCTTTAAGCTGTCTTTTGTTTAGTAGAAAATGAACTTTTCATAAAAGATTGTGAAGGGGTGTACTTATTTATGGATGAAACTTTATTTTTAGGATTTGGGCAAGAGTAATTTTGTCTATGACTACAATATAAAAATCTAATTAAAGAAATTATTGAATTGAAGGTTTTAGGAAGTATGATATCAGACACTAAAACTTAAGGTGAATAATTGATTGATTTTAATGGCATATCAACCTCTCAAGGGTTATTATATGACTAAAGCTTTGGAAATTGCTCATTCATATTTACATTTCTTGTAGAGGTGTTTCTTAAGAATATATTTTACAAATGGTCCCATCAATTATCAATAATTTCCAAACAGATCTATTTGACGCATAGATAAGACCCTAATATGTACTAACACTCTGGATCAGAGTGAATCTGGGAGTAATGATAATAAATGGGTTATCTACACTTCCCAAATATCCAGAATCAAAGCCTCACCATCAGATGTTTTAGTGTTACATCTAGAATACTTTTTTGCAGGAGTCTGTATTCCTCTGAAAGGGATACTGACAATGTATTCTAAACCCTGCTTACTGGTTAAAACTGAAGTGAAGTGACTTGGACTGGTAGTACCAATTGTTTAGATAGAACTGTTTAATCATTTACAATATTTGCAATTGTTTAACTGTGAACAAACAAATGATTAATATTAAATTGAATTATAAGCATTTGATAACAATGCTTGAAACTATTTAACTGTATGCAAATAAATGAGCTCTGACTCATTTAAAAATAAAGTTTCCTAAAAAACTATTCACTAACAAATCACACATGTGTATGTATAAACAGGATTTAGCATTAAAAAACCATCAAGGTTTGATATGCTATTAAACCAACCTAACCTAGACTATCTCCGTCTATTTACACACACCATTTCCACCAAACATTATTTTGGAGTACTTCTCACCACCACTGTCTATTTTCTACTCCTTCAAAACTTGTCTTGGTTGGGATTTATTCAATTTCACTTAATCTGGCATAAGGGTACAAGTGTGGAGCAACCAGTGAGAATCAAATAGCAGCAATGGTCTACTAGTCTTGCTTACAGCTCATTCTGTGTAGTTTAGTAGGCTTCTTTTTTTTAGGCATAGAGGTCTTCTTGAGAGTAGGTAACAACACTCACCATTAACTAAAAGGAAAGAGACCTTTTTTTCTTGGTGGTTAGTCTTGAAAGTGAAAAGGTCATTCTTTTTTGCATCAGGATATAAATATTTTCTCTGCCTATATCACTTCCTCACCATAAAACCATTCTGAGAGCATGGATTCCTTTGACTCCTTCTCTTGCCATCTCTCTCGATTAGCCATTGCTCTTAGCAAGTCCTCAAGACAGCATCCAGTAGCTGCACTGAGCTGATGAATATAAGTCTTTGCTAGTTGCTCAACATTAGTGTATCCTTGTGTTGGGCCCTTTGGAGAATGTTGCTTATGAGTTCATCCCAACATTGTTTCTCTTTCTTGGATAGTTTATGAGATGGAAGGTAGGTGGCCGTAGAGCTGCTGTTTTGTAAGGTGCTGTTTTGTAAGGTGCTGTTTCCAAGATTTGTTTAAAACCGCATGCTGCATCCTTGTGTAGATGCTATCTAGCTTTCTCTCCAAGCACTTTGTTAAAGTCCATGAGGTGCAGTCACACAATAGTACTGACACAACAACAGCTTGGAATCATCTAAAATTATCATAACCACATTTTCTTCCATAACTTTATCCTTTATAACTTCTATCCAGAACTACATTATCATCCATAAATAAATACACACCAAACAATGTTTAAAATAAAAGTTAATTTTCTTCTAAACCAAATCTCAGCATTTTATTATTTTTCATGGAATACTAAGAAACAAAAATGGATATTATTAGATATTATTCATTACAAAACTGTTCAGCATTGATATTCTATAAGCAAAAATCTAGATGTGTAGCAGGCCAAAAATAAGTACATCCTTTATATAAATTTATACCTTTTTTCTTGGTTACAGAGTTTCCGTGTTTTAGAGTTTGATAATAAATTACACTTAATAATATCAATTTAGAATGTATAATATTCTACTAGAAATCATAAAGTCCCAGTATTTTTGCTTTAGAAGAAAATTAACTTTTTATAAAGAATTGATGGAGTTGTATGTATTTGCCAACCTCTCCACACAGGCAGGGTGTGACACAAGATCAATTTTTAAACAGAGCTGAACAGGTTTGAATTCAGAGTTTTGCTTCTCCTATACAGGTTGCCTAACCAAGGCTAAAAAGCCTGGTATGCCCTACTATTTACCCATAGCTGGAGGGAGAAAGATTGAGTTCATACCTTTCCCAAAAGTATTAATGCTATGTGAAATGCAAAGAACCTTGTTCTGGATTTGAATTCGTGTTGCCATGTCCATTTCCTATGATGATAACCATTATACCATGGACACCTCCATTGATAGAGTTACACTTATTTATGGACATAGTGTAAACCTAACATAACAAGAAATAAAATCAAATCAAAAAAGACCCCACTTCCCATAAAACACATCCACCAAAGCAAAAGAAAAATTGTGATAATCTTAAAATGTTTTATTCATAGAAAAATCTAATAATGAAGAGGTGAATAATGAATTCATTTTTTTTTTGTTAGAGGTTAAAATGCAAAAAGTCTATTTTAAACTTGAAAATAACTTTAAAAAAACAAACCTCATTGTAATATGAATTTGTAAGGTATCTCCTGTTTATAATTTTCAGAAAGAGAAGATCTTCCTTCAAGCAGAGAGAAAAAATTAAACATGATACCTTCATGATTTATAAGAGAAAAAAAAATCAAGAGATAAAAAGTGCAATTGTTTTATTTTGTTTTTTAAGTCAGGGGAATGCTGCCATTAATCCTTTCATATTTCTTCTTATTTCTTCTTTGACAATGAAAAAAAAGGTTCTTTTTCCAGAAAAAAGTGAAGAGCCAGATTTCTAATTAAAAAAATTAAGTAACTGATTTTCTTTTAAGTTTATATTATAGCTGCTAAATTAAACATAATGGATTAATTTATTCAATATTTGAAAGACACACTTTTTTGCTGCAAGCTTAATTAAAAATTAGTTCTAATTTGTTTTTTTATATTAGTTTTATGAATTGAAATTATTACAGTGTATCCAAAGATTTTTTTACAACCCTTTACTTTAAACTTATTTCATATACAGATTTTATACAAATATATCTAATATATGATTGTATACATCACATGAAACTTGAAGAAACAGACTTTGGGTTCTTTAATTCATCTTTTTCTGGGTTGTATATCTATTCTGCATAAAGGTGTTAAGCATTTTTTCTCACAAACTTTTTTCATTTAAATTTATCATTTTATATTACATATAAGATTATATATGACTCAACTATATGAGTTTTTACACCGCTTGTAACTGGTGGTCTTCACAAAAGTCTGAGTAACAACTTGTATCAAGTCTTCTCAGCTCCTGTGAATCTTCTCTGTTCTAGCAGATCTCAACAGTGTTGCTACCAGTCTCAACTGTTTCCAGAATCTCCATTACTTCTGTCTTTTTTCCAGTTTCTTTCAGATTGTTTTAAGACCTCTTACTTTGATTGGTATCACAGTCATCTTAATGTTCAATAATTTTTTCAGCTCTCTGACAAGGTTCAGGAATTTATGCAGTTCTTCACTTTTCTTTAGTTTTACTCTGTGGTCTGCTGGAAAAACAAAGTCCACTGCCTGACAAGTTATTTTCTTCTTTTTCACAATAACATGTTTGTGGTTGTTGAAAAGTACAACTACTATTATCACTATCATCAATAAAATTCAGCTATATCTTGTTTCAGATCTTATAATAGGGGTTAAAAGTTTTCAGATTCTGGCATTATTCTATTTGTGCTTACAGAATTCAGGAAGTCAAAAAATACTAAACCACTTTTGGGCAGTAAGATAAGATATTGTTTAAATATTTTGATAATAGTGACTTTTCCCTCAAAATAAAACCCAAAAGTGGATGAAGTTATGATTCTTTAAAATGCAAGATTGGGAAAAGCTCTGCAATCAACACACAAATTCTTTAAGTAGAGCTTGGATAATTGAAAAATACATGAAGAGCATTAAATAAGGTTAAAGAAGATATTCAGAAATTCTTGAGAGGTTTCCTATGAACTCTTAGTTGATATTCATCACAGAAAGTAGTTGAAAAAACTTTGCTTTTTGAAAATATTTAGGTAGATTTTAGTCATTTTATTATGGCTCAAACAAATAGTACAAATCAGTGAAGAAAAAAAAAACCAAAAACAAATTGTTAGGCTTAATGGTCTGGGGTGATTAAAAATAGCCTATGTCAGAAACTGAACTAGGAATACAAGAAATATTCTAATCTACAATTCTACATTAAAAATTTCAAATAGCTTCATTTAAACCCAAGAATAAATTAAAAATTCATAAGTTTTATCTTAAAATGGTCACAAAGTATAAGAATAGTAGTGCTGATAATTCATATATTCAAAAGAGAATCCATTAAGCATTTCCTTTTGGTTTAAAAGTTCTCAACTAATAAAAAAAAGTTGTGCATCTCATTGTATGGTAGTGGTTGACAAGCTATTCTCACAGACTTATTATTCTTGAGTCGTGAGTTTGATCCTCACTAGATGCTTTATGCTTTCAAAATCTTGTTATATGGTAGGTAAAACAATAAATTTGATTTTGGAAAAATTCTGATTTCTTTTTAGGAATATTACATATGATTTTAGATCATATAACTGTTTATTTATTTTATTTTCTTATTTAAAAGCACCAAGAGTAAAAATGAAAAGAAGTAATTGCAAAACAAATAAAAAGGAAAAAGAAATAAAAAAATTTCAGCCATCTCTAAAATACAACGATAAAGAAAAAAAAGAAGAAATCTAAATGTTTCCCAAAAATTAGTATAACTGACTCCTCATCTTTTTCTTGAGATTTGGAATGTGACCAGATTTTCTAATAAAATCCTAGTACTTGATGACCCATTATTTTTTGTGATGGGGTCAAGTTTGTCCAATCTTGGTAGACAAACAAGATGATGAGCTATAATGAATGGTCTAAAGAAATGGCAAAGTGTTATGGCAGTAGGAAGGAAGGAATTGCAGCTCACTGAATTTACTGTATCTCTCTTTCTCTTTTTTTTCTCTCTGTTTGCTGATAGCAAGAACGTTACTAGTAACATACTTATTCATGACTGCATATATCAACCTTCACTGAAATACATAAGATCTAGCAGACTAATCTATATAAAAAAAACGAAACCTATTGAAAAAGGGGTAGATATATATATATATATATAAAACCGAAAAAAATATCAGATCATGACCACTAGAAATCCATCATTGAAATTTTCCATAAGATTATTGTGCATACCAAATGAAACATAAAGTAATGAACTTCTGGTGTTCATAATTTGATATTTTTCTGGATTGTATAGCTCCTCTGCTGTAATCCTATCAAGCACTATTTCTGCACACTTTTCTCATTTGCATTTATATTTCTATGTTATGTGTGTGCATGTATATATATATATATATATATATATATATATAAAATGAATAAATATATATTAGTTTATATATATATTTGATAGCTTAGATGCTTATCTGTGACCACTGGTTTCATGCTGTCTTTTTACAACAATTATCAGACAGAAAAAGCTTTTTCTGCCAGATGATAGTCATATATAAAGACGGCATGAAACCAGTGGTCACAGATAAGCGTCCATGATATTCAATATATATAAAAACTCATATATATTTTTCTCTTATTATATTATATCATAGATCTATCACAGATATTGAGCACTCTCCAAATTATACCACATTTGGTCTGCCACAAACCCACCAAGTGAGATAGTAACAATCATACACTATTATATATATATATATATATATATATATATATATATATATATATATATATATACATATATAAAATGATGGACATATTGAAAATAAAGTCTCCTAATTTTTCCATGAAGACTACAATGAATACAGAGAGCATGATAACCATGTTGGAGAAAGCAAATTTTAGCTAAAAATCACACTTTCCTCAAAGTTAAAATGATAAGGCAGCTGTTTTGAAAAATGCGAGGGATACTGGTATTAGTGCGGGAGATCCCAAGGACTTGAGTACTTTGAAGAGGACTAAGGCACCACAATCCGCAGTTGGCTTTTTTAAAAATGATATTAGATAGCCAGATACTTTCTGTACTGATCTTGAATATTCACTATATATGTTTTCATGTTCTATCAAAACACATATGCACATACATGATCATCTGAAAAATAAGCAAATATATACGTATGCATATATATATATATATATATATATATAAAGGCAACACATTTTTATGTATGTGTGTGTTGACACGCACAGAAATATCCATATTTGCACAGTTCTCTTTTTAACATTGTTAAAAGTGTGATGTCCTCCTGAGTTTTATCTGACCTGTCGCACACATGATTAAATGTCAACATCATTGCAAAGAATGTCCCCTAATTGGTCTCTTTATGTGTGACCTTAAGCATATGTACAGGCTCCTCAAGAATAATGAGCCAGAAAAGCTTATAGCTAAATATAATAAAAAAATAATAACAATACTTATAATATATAATAATGATAACTATACTGAGTAGTATTAACAATAACAATACATACTGGTTGAAAATTATAAAAATAATAATAGCAACACTTATATATATATATAAATATATATTAATAATGACAATGCAGCTGAGATTAAATAATAATAGATAATAATAATATAAACACAATATGAGGGCGGGCTGAAAAGTTCATATGATTATGTCATATCTGCTATTGACTTTTTTACCAATGGAATGCAAGCATTGTAAAACCAATGGAAGAAGTGTGTAAACCATATGGGGGATTATGTTGACTAAATAAACTCCATTTGCTCTCATTACTTGAGAGTTTCTTGGTCAGTCTATGAACTTTTCAGCTGACCCTCGTATTATTGATATTTCTGATGTATTTTTCCATAGAATTAACCTACAATGTTAAAAAGTAGTTGATAAAAAAATCCTTAGATTAATCAAAAGAATTACCAAAATAAATTGTTATTATTGTTCTTTTTTATCATTGGTTGGTTATTTGGGCTTATGGCATATCAACCTTTGAAGGTTATTTAATGCCAAATCATTTTTATATAAATAATCAGTTTTTTTTTAATTATTAAAACAGTAAATTTTGATTTAATTCAAAGAAGTTTTTTTTTTAATGTAAATGGATATAAAATTTTTGAAGGTGCCAAATTCATTGGAATCCTATCAAAATAAATGTTCAACAAAAGTAAATAAAATGACAACACACTGAATAAAATAGCAAATTTGGATACAGTGTATACATGCTAAAGGGTAGCAGATATTTTGACTGGTTATTCATTGGCCTAAGATTGGGCCATTGGCCAAATGAGTAGAGTGTTCACCAGTGGTCCTGAAGACCAGGCTTCAATCCCAGGTCAAGTCATACCAAAGACTTAAAAATGGTACTTGATGCTGCCTTGCTTAACACTCAGCATTATAAGGTGAGCATCAAGGGTAAAATGGAGCAATCTAGGAAAAGGAGTAGTGCCCTCCTCTACACTTTGGTGTAGTAGCTACTGAAAAGGGAGCTTTTAGGTCACTCTCAATGATGGTCGCCAACTTACTAATGGTATGTCAACACTTGTCAGGTTATTCTAAGTCAAAATTTTTTTTTCAAGTAATTACTTACAATTAGTTACCAGGGATAAATATTCATGAATAATTATAGTTTTTAGAAACTATTCTACACACAATTATATGGATTCACATATTCCTACTAAATGCCAATAATTTTAAAACGTATCTATTTCATCCATAGTTAGGACACTAACTGGTACCACCACTCAAGATCAAAATGGACTGGGAAGTAATGTTTATGAAGATGTGACACCACACTCCCCAGATCTCCAGAACTGGAGCCTCACTGCCTGATGCAGTTTAGTATCATAACCAGAATATACCTTTTGGGAGAAGTCTAATGCCATTCCAAAAGATACAGTTGGTGCATTTTAACTCCCAGGATTATGCTGACTGGATGAAGATACTCAGATAAAATTTTCAACATTTTTGGCCATGTTGTGATATGTTAACACTCATACCAGTGCATCCTCTGTAATACTCTGCATGAGTACAGGCCTTTGTTAATGCAAAGAGGATAACTGGAAGTCTTCTGCTCTGTAATAAATTGTTTTCCCTTTATTTGATTAATGGCATACCAACTTTTGTGGGTTATGTAATGCCAAAGCCATCCTTGTGGTAAAATCTTTGTGGTACTGTTCAACCCATAACTGGAGAGATAAGGGGATTCATACCTTTTCTAAAGGTATTAGTTCAAAAGTTAACACAATAAGGAGACTGGAGTTTTAACTTGTTTACTATGATCTCACAAACTAGCAGATTATCTATGATGCCATGAGGACTCCCTCTGTTCCATAATTGTTGATATATCTAATGTATAAAAATAATAAGCAATTGTTACAACTAAGAATGCTGCAAGCAATATTGAACAAGTCCTGGAGGCAACACCCAACAAAACAGCAGCTCTACGGCCACCGACAACCCATCACGAAAATTATCCAAGTTAGATGAACCAGACATGCTGGACACTACTGTAGAAGTAAGGACGATCTCATAAGCAACATACTCCTGTGGACCCCTTCATATGGACAAGCAAAGGGTGGGTGACCAGCAAGAACCTATATACTACAGCTCTGTGCTGATATAGGATGTAGCCTGGAAGACCTCCCTGGAGTGAAGCACAATAGAGATGTGTTGTGAGAGAGGGTCAGGGAGATCTATGCTGGCAGCACAACATGATGATGATGATGATGAGTAGACTATTATACTATTTAGATCAAGTTTGCTTTGTTGTGATGAACTGATACAAAAAAGATAAAAGAAATATCGTAAAACATGTTTTGCAAATAGATGACAAAACTGTACTTTGCTATATATATTAGAGCAACACAGAAACACACACATATATATAAGGACATCCAAACATATAATCAATAATGCATTGATTCACTGAATATATGGGACATACTCTCATACACTTTTGAAAGTAATTTTTCTTCTATTATAGTATCAAAATCAAATGTTACCTATTAACTATTCGTTTAAAAATCAAATATACTGTGTGTATGCATGTGTGTAAACAGGATTTTGTAATAAATAACCTACAAGGATTGATATGACATAAAAACCAACCAACCAACCAACCAACCAATCATACTTATTGACATTGTTTTAACCTACAGTCATCGCTAGATTGAAAGGAAAAAAAAGAGAAATTTAAAAAAAAAAAAGAAAAAAAAACATTTTTTTTTTTTTCCTTTCAGTGAGTGAACATAGAATTTTATGAAAAGAATTTATGTCTCGTTGGTTGGTTGGTTGGTTATTCCGTCAATGGCTGACTGAGTTTTATTAAAGAATTTTACTGCAAGTCTGGGAATCAAAGTTAATGACGTAGATTTGTGGAAGAAATGAAAAATCAGCTTTGATCACAAAATAAAAATTCTTCATAACAGAGGTGAAATCAGATAGAAAGAATAATGTTGTTAAAGATGAGGGAGACAATAATGGTTTGGCTGGTTTCTTTGTTTAATGGCATATCAACATTTGTGGGTTATCTAAATCAAAGACCATCCTTTTAGAAAAACAACAGTGATACTATTTAATCCATAGCTGAGGGTTAAAGGGTTTCAATACCTTTCCCAAGACTGAAAATGAATGCAGTAGTGGGATTTGAGTTTGACCTCGCTTACAATGATGTTGCAGTCTAGCATATTTGCCACTACACCACAAGTACTTCCCTCGGATAATAATGAATTAAAAATCTGATTGTAAAACTATAGAATTACCCACTTGAAACATAAACATTCTCATAAGAGTAAGAAGAAAAATGTATAAGAGTAAAAATGCCCTCTCATCCCAATCTTTTACAAATTAAAAAAGAAACTGTATGTATCAGATGACATCAAAAAGTATCAAGAGTGAAACTGTTTATGAAAATGTTATTGAATTTAGTCCATCAGGTTTTCTACTGATTAAAGTACCAATGAAAGGTCTCTTTTGATATGGTGTGAAGCAGCACTGTCATATTTCTTTTAATGTCCTCCTTGTCTTTAAATCTAATAGTCTTGAGATTAATTTTTAATGAAGAAAAGAAGAAAAACTTGCACCAAGGTAGGTCTGGTGAGGATGTACTTGTACAATCTTATGTTCCACAAAAAACTGGTGATTAACTTTTATTATTTCTGTTAAGCAAAAAGTATTGAAAAATTGATATTGATTGGTGACACATTATCGTTTTATTATAGAAGTTATTTCTTTAAAATTTTTAGTAAAAAGTTCTGAAGACTTAATCTACATCAAACCAAATGATGGAAATCATTTATTTTATACAACAAATATCTATTTTTCAACATAATCTCATTCTTGTCAAAGAACTCAGTTCATAGGTAGATAGTAATTTAACATTATATATTGAAACTCAAGTTTTTATGATTATCAGGCAATACTACATTAAAAAAATTACAAATGTTACAAGAGAGTGGCTCATGAAATGCATAGAATATAAAACAAAATCACATTGACTTTATAAAATATCTGAGAAGTCTATGAGAAGGCTTTACAAAAATAAATTTAAGACAAGATTTTGAATGTTGTTTATAATATACTAAAGCTCTTAACATTCCTTAAATTTCTTAAGTTAATTTCAAATATGTATATATTGTTTTCTTTGTTTTTATAAAGCATATTAACAATTATCGTTTATGTAATGCCAAAGCCATCCTTGTAGAAGAACAATAGTGGTACTATTTAACCCTTTAGTGGAGGGATAAGGGGGTTCATACATTTCTAAAAGTGGCCTAATGGCTAAAAGTGCTAGACTGCAAGATTGTGTGGGATCAAACTCCTGTCACACTATTACATTCACTTTTATGAGTATATATATATATATATATGCCCCCCTACCAGGGTTTGAGTACTCCAGCAAAGGAATTAACAGCTGCCACTCATGTAATGCAAAGCTCTTCTAATGAATTGAGCATTCTGGTATCTGTTAAGGCAAAATGTAAACAAATGAAAACTACAACATGATGCCTTATAATTCCTGAGCTGATGTAGTTTGCCTGCAGACTGAGCGGTAAGATACTAAATCAAACATAAAGTTGGGCAGGTTTTGATCTCAGCTTGAAGTGTCCTATGTGTCTAGCCACAATGAAGAGTTGTGATACAACGAAACAGTCTGTATGTGGATGACAATATAAACACACACATATAAAAAAATACATATATATATCTTTAGCTACTGCTGCTACTTATAGAACCAAATTTAAAAATAAATGCTACAACAACACACCAGTATAAATAATAAATGCTCAACACTTACAAATGTACATGCAAAGGTCACATTGCTTTTGCAATATAAACACCCCTGATGATGGTCCAAGATCAGAGAGAAAGTTCTAGGGAACCAATTATGTGAGTTTTATTAACCAATTCCCACCAGACACCATAAAATCAATGTGGAAACTCGAAAGGATATCTACAAAAATGTGTACATAAAGGATGTGTATATTGCTTGATGAAATATATATATATATATAATATATTCGTGTATTGTTTTGTTTCATTAATCTTATTTTTGTATACCTCAGGATTTCATTTGCTGGTATCCTTGATACATGAAGATTACTAAGTTTAGTCGAAAAAAAATTTAATTATCAAATTTTGAATAATTTTAAACAGTATTCATCTATGGTCACAAGGTTGTTTCAAGATGAAGTTGGAAATAGCACTGTAGAAACTTATATATATGCTATTACTAGCAAACGGCCTACCAGAAGAAACCGTAGCAGCAATAATGATTCTCTACAGAAACACCAAAGTGAAAGTGCATTCACCGGATGGAGACACAGATTACTTCGACATTGTAGCAGGAGTACTACAAGGGGACACGCTTGCCCCATTCCTCTTTATCATCTGTCTAGACTACGTACTTAGGACATCAATCGATAACATTAGGGAAAACAGCTTCAAGCTGACAAAGAAAAGAATCAGAAGGTACCCCACAAAAACAATTACCGACGCCGACTATGCCGATGACATAGCGCAACTGGCCAATACACCCAACCAAGCCGAAACACTACTGCATAGTTTGGAACGAGCCGCTGCTGGCATTGGACTCCATGACAATGCACAGAAAACTGAATTTATGTGCTTTAATCAGAAAGGTGACATCTCCACACTAGACGGAACCTCCCTGAAACTGGTTGACAAATTCACTTACCTAGGAAGCAGCGTCTCATCAACCGAAGGAGACATCGACACATGGCTAGCGAGGGCATGGACAGCTATCGATAGGCTTTCAATCATATGCAAATCAAACCTGACCGATAAAATGAAACGCAGTTTCTTCCAGGCGGCAGTCGTGTCGATATTGCTGTATAGATGCACTACTTGGACACTGACTAAACGGTTGGAGAAGAAGCTCGCCGGCAATTATACAAGAATGTTGCGAGCAATATTGAACAGGTCCTGGCAGCAACACCCCACACAGCGCCAACTGTACGGCCACCTACCACCTATCACGAAAACTATACAAGCTAGACGAACCAGACATGCCGGACACTGCTGGAAAAGCAAAGACGAGATCGTAAGTGATGTGCTCCTGTGGACCCCCGCATATGGCCAATCAAAAGCAGGACGACCAGCTCGAACATTCATACAGCAGCTATGTGATGATACGGGATGTAACCCCGAAGACCTGCCGAAGGCGATGAATGATAGGGAGACGTGGAGAGAGAGGGTCAGGGATATCCGTGCTAGCCGCACGTCATGATGATGATCTCTGATATCAAATACTACCTCTGTAGATACTGTAATCATATATATATACACCATAGTTGAGGGTGACCAGAAGGCTCCCTTTTCAATAGCTACTACAACGAGGTGTAGGGGAGAGCGCTATTTCTTTCTCTGGATTGCTCCACTTTACCCTTGATACATACCTAATATTGCTGAGTGTTAAGCAGGGAGGTAAGAATGGCAAATAAAAAATTCATTTGTTTGGTTCAATATGGACAACAAAAGAACAGTCTTATTTCCCTAAAATATTGTGAATGTGATTCCTACATTCTTGTCAAAAGAAAAAATCCCAGATGTTATATGACTCATATAGCCAGGAATAAAATGCATCCTCATATCACAAATAATCTTGATGATAGTTGCATGTCCTGCTTTATATGACAGAAGCTTTCATTACGCAATTTATAATTCCTATTGACCTACAAAAAAAACATTTTTTATCTTATCTGAAATGAAAGCATATGCTTATGTAACAATAAAATCTGAAAGCATCCACACAATCAGCTTCACTGATGCATTTTATTAGAAATGGGCCAAATTTGCTTTACATGGGATTGCCTTGAAATTGGTTAGAAAATTCCCTCATGTCAGGAATTAACTCTTTGAATACTTGGTCATATGAACTCAAGATACCCTATCTCTTAGATTATAAAATTTACAAAACATTGGGTATAAAATATATTTAATACTTTATTTCCTGATACAGACATTTTTGTTAAAAGTTTTTCCATTATTTCATTAAAGAAAGTTTTTTTTTAAATGGGTGTCCTATTAAGATATTTATCATTAGTATCTGACTGAGTTAAAAATATTGGGCTTACAGTGAATTATAAATGTTCTCAATTTGAAATATTGGACCAACTGTGAATAGTGAAATTGTGCTCCTTTTATTAGATTAATACATTCAAAGAGATAAGATAAGATGTAATCTATTTTACTTTTCTTGTTGCTTCATCAGACGCAGTAATCTTTTCTTGATCAGAAAAAATAATATTTTGTTTAGTGAATCAAGCAATTTCTTTATGGTATTTATATATTTCATATATAACAAAATAAAGATGAAAGAAACAAATTTATCTCAAGGATATATTATCTTAACACTACTAACAATTATTAATAAATTGGCATTAATAATTTATTTAGAACTTATTTTCTTATCTAGACTATATTTTATATAAAAAATGTGGAAATACTGAAAAAGTTTTACTCCTTCATAATACTTATAAACTAATTTTTTTCTTCTAATGTTTAGTTCAATTAAGAGTAAAATCTTTAATGCAAAAAGTGATAAGAGAAGTGTAAAATCTTTTATGCTAAAAGAGAGAAGAAAAAAATTTTAAAGGACAAGTTGAAAATCCATCTTGGATACTGAAGCTGTATTTACCAAAACAGAAATTAAAATTGGATGAAATATTAATTTTCTTTGAAATAGTCCCCTTAGCATTTCACACACTTATTCTATTAGTCAAAGAACCTCTAAAATTCCTCTTTGCCATGAAAGTGCATTGTCAGATTTCTTTTAATATTCTCAACATCTTCAAATCTTATCCATCAGATGAATTTTCAGTTTGGTAAACAAGAAAAAGCTCTATGGAGCAAAGTCTGGTGATTATGCATCATACTGTACATATACAATCCTGTGTTTCACCAAAAACTGTTAAGTAAAAAATATCAAAATGTAATAACCCAAAGTGGTCATTTAGAATTAGATTAGTTTGAATATCATTTAGCAACAAAAATAGCATTAATGTTTTGGCTAGCCCAGTACACATTGCAATTTGGAGATCGGCCATTTTTGTTCCCAGATTTTTTTACCATCCTGTTGGTAGAGCTTAGAATATACTGACTGTATACCCTGTACTAAAATAATTAAGTAGTATCCTGGGTATTAAACTAAAATGAATCTGATAGAAAGGCTCTAGTTTTCAAGATCTGTTTTTGCTATTTCTCCTAGGTTTGCTTGGACCCATGTATGGGTTAAATGGATCTCTTTAAAAATTATTCAATTTCAATAGGACCATGTGAAAAAATACCTCTTAAGAAACAATTACATAAAAACTGTAAATATGAATATACAATGAATTTGATGCTCAAACTTCAAGGCATAAAATAACCTTAGACAGATTCACATACTGTAAAAATCATTCAATCAAAACCAGATTTGTTTGGACTATTGATCTCATTGTCTTAATAGCTTTTGTTTTTACCATAAAATTTCATCGTCTTCAAGAATAAAATATGTATGAAAACAGAATGATTATCATTTATTTAAAAAAAAATTGTAAAAAGCTAATCAGCAGATAAAGTAGAAGCAAATATAGTGATTCACCCAAGCCATAATCGGCAACCTTTATGCAAGTGTAATTTTCTATTTCATACACAAGATAACTTTGCAATTCTTTCCTTAAAAACATATATTTATCTTCTAGGCTTCTTTTTTGAAAAATAAAAAAAGTTAGCTTTGTAGAAAGAAAAGAACACCCAAATTTTGTACCCCACTGATAACAGTAGCTACTTTAGATAATTATAAAATCTGCAGTACTTAAGAGAAGTGAAATTAAAACTAAGGCTAAAAACAACTGGTCCTCACAGATGTTTTGTCATCATCCAAGACATGTGTACACTTCTTGGAACCCTATGTCAATCCACCTGTCTCAGAATTTATGTCACAAACAAAGAGGCATTTGGCGGCATTTGAAGACTTTTGAAAACTTGCAGTTTAAAGAGTGTGATAGGGGTAGATGGGTACAGTGTTTAGAAGAATATGCTCAGCTGTGGTTCTCTTTCACC
>CAUZXS010004963.1:0-2500 GCA_963585895.1 Sepioteuthis lessoniana
GTCTGGCCCACAGCCAACGCCACATTAAGGGTCAAAACGTGTAGTCTGTCTTCTTCCAGATTTGTTCTTCTCTCTCAGCTCTTCCCAGGGTTGAAATCTTCCAACATTCTATATATTTCCTATGCCCACGCACCTCGTGGTTACTTTCCCTCGGGCATGTCACTCGTGAAATTGTCGCGGTATTTCTGTTGACTTTAGTTTATACTTTTCGAGAGTGTTCACCAATGGCCCGGGAGACCTGGGTTCAATCCCAGGTCGAGTCATACCAAAGACTTTAAAAATGGAACTTGATACCACCTTGCTTAACACTCAGCATTATAAGGTACGGTTCAAGGGTAAAGTGGAGCAATCCAGGGAATGGAGTTGCGCCCTCCCCTACACCTTGGTGTAGTAGCTATCGAAAAGGGAGCCTTCGGGTCACCCTCGACTATGGTCGCTAACTTTACTACTTTTAGTTTATACTTACCTCAGGACTCACGTGAATCCTGTTTTGATATCCACTTATATCCATATATATACAGATACTTGCACATATATAAAAATATATACGAACACGCATATATATATATATATATATATATATACACACACGCATATATGTATACATACACACATATGCATACGCAATTATATATATACACACACACATAGACACACAGAAATATATATATATATATATATATATATATATAGTCATCCACAGACTGACTGTTTCGTTCTATCTGAACTCTTCAGTGTGGCTAGACACGCAGGACGCTCGAAGCCGGGATCGAAACCCATCCAACTTTACGTTATACTGTGTTTCAGACCACTCGTCCACCAGGGAATTTTAAGATATTTTTATTTTTAGAAACAGCAGCAGAAGCCTTTGTTTACATTTTTTTTTATACCCTATCGGCTACCAGAGTGCTCAATTCTGTCGAAGAGCTTTGCATTACGCTAACGGCGGCCGGCAATTCCTTCGCCAGAGAGCTCAACCCCCATGATGGAGCATATATATATATATATATATATCTATATATATATATACAAAGTATCCATACACATGCACACACATATACACGTACTCACTATATACAAATGTATATATATCTGTGTATCAATCTATCTATCTATCTCTCTCTCTCTCTCTCTCTCTCCATATATATATATATATATATATATATATATATATATATATATATATATATATGCATCTAATATATATATATATATATATATATATATGCATCTAATATATATATATATATATGCATCTAAATATACGCATGAAAACATGTATATATATAAACAAAGCTACAAATACATGTATACACGTATATATACACGCATGCATACACACTAATATACACACATATATGCATGTATATGAACATATTCATATATAAACACATATATGCACACAGATATATATCGCACACATATGAGTACTTGTGAGTGTGTGCTCTCGTACTCTAGGTTTCATTTCTAATTTAAACTAAGACAGTTATTGCACAAAAGCCATCGAAAAAGTTTTGGCTTGGAGATTTGGCATATACTGAACAAAGTCATACGTTGGTCACGTGTAGAGGTCGACATAAATTTATAGTCAAGATACCATTAATTCATCGATTTTGAACGAAGAGAGGAATCAAGGTTAAGGAAGAGCCATTAAACAATAAAAATCGGCGCTTATTTGTGTTAAATTTGCTGTCAATTTGTGTGTAGTTAGAACGAGGAAAGATTGTGGGGGAAGAGAGACAATAAATATACGTCAATATAAATCTACGAAGGCGCAATTTATATGAAATATTCCCGCCAGAATCATTATAAACTAAACCATCAGAAACACACACACACACACAGACACACAGACACACACACACACACACACATGAACATGCACGCACATTATATATATATATATATATATATATATATATATATATATATATATATATATATATATATATATATATATATATATATAATGCAGATAATATTTTTCTCTTTCTTTCTCTTCCGTTCTAATTCAATGTCATGTGGTTATTCATTTGACTGAGTTAAAATTCATAGTATTTTCTATTTATTTCGTAGTCCATTTATTTTTAAGTTTAATCTTATGATTTTATCGTAAACCATTCCTAAAACAGTACATAAAAAGCAATCATGAAAATAGGTGAGAACTTAATTTAATTTGAATTTTATTCAACTTTGTTGTCCAGCATTTCCTTACTTTTTGGACTATACAAAAAATTGTTTAAACAATATAGTATTTGGGGTATATATATATATATATATATATATATATATATATATATATATATAGTATTCTTCGTCCAGTTCAAAGTGGGCTTAATGAAGGGGTAACTCTTAACCCCTCTTCTATCCTCTCCCACTCTTATGTGTCTATTCTAGTTTTTTTATCAAAAAGATCTGAAGAAGTCCTGTTAATTTTTTTTTGTGTTTTTGGAAATTTCAAAAATGCCTAACAGGATAGAAATAAATTTATAATCCTATG